>JACXGI010002572.1:61819-72060 GCA_016801175.1 Esox masquinongy
TGAAGCACCTTTTGATTTTATTACAGCACTGTCTTTTTGGGTAGGAGTCTATTAGCATGGCACATCTTGACGTGGCAATATTTGCCCACTCTTCTTTGCAAAAGCGCTCCAAATCTGTCAGATTGCGAGGACATCTCCTGTGCACAGCCCTCTTCAGATCACCCCACAGATGTTCAATTGGATTCAGGTCTGGGCTCTGACTGGGCCATTCCAAAATGTTAATCTTCTTCTGGTGAAGCCAAGCTTTTGTGGATTTGGTTGTGTGCTTTGGGTCGTTGTCGTGCTGAAAGGTATACTTCCTCTTCACCTTCAGCTTTCTAATGGACGCCTGAAGGTTTTGTGCCAAAATTGCCTGGTATTTGGAATTGTTCATAATTCCCTCCACCCTGACTAAGGCCCCGGTTCCAGCTGAAGAAAAACAGCCCCAAAGCATGATGCTGCCACCACCATGCTTCACTGTGTGTATGGTGTTCTTTGGGTGATGTGCAGTGTTGTTTTTGTGCCAAACATACCTTTTGGAATTATGGCCAAAAAGTTCAACCTTGGTTTCATCAGACCATAACACATTTTCCCACGTGCTTTTGGGGGACTTGATGTTTGTTTTTGCAAACTTCAGCCGGGGTTGGATGTTTTTCTTTGTAAGAAAAGGCTTCCGTCTTGCCACCCTACCCCATAGCCCATTCATATGAAGAATACGGGAGATTGTTGTTACATATAGCACACTGCCAGTACTTGCCAGAAATTCCTGCAGTTCCTTTAATGTTGCTGTAGGCCTCTTGGAAGCCTCCGTGACCAGTTTTCTTCTCGTCTTTTCATCAATTTTAGAGGGATGTCCAGTTCTTCGTAATGTCTCTGTTGTGCCATATTTTCTCCACTTGATGATGACTGTCTTCACTGTGTTCCATGGTATATCTAATGCTTTGGAAATTCTTTTGTACCCTTCTCCTGACTGATATCTTTCAACAATGAGATCCCTCTGATGCTTTGGAAGCTCTCTGCGGACCATGGCTTTTGCTGAGATGCAACAAAGAAAATGTCAGGAAAATCCTACTAGAACAGCTGAACTTTATTTGTGATTTATCAGAGTCACTTTGAATGATGGCAGATGTGTAATGACTTCTATTTAACATGAGTTTGAATGTGATTGGTTAATTCTGAACACAGCCACATCCCCAGTTATAAGAGGGTGTGCACACTTATGCAACCAGGTTATTGTAAGGTTTTTATTTTTCATTTTTCCCCCTCGAAGATTTAAGTTTGTTTTTCAATTGAATTGTTCACATTATAGGTCACATTAAAAGGGGAAAAAGTTCTGACATGATTTATCTTTGTCTCATTCTTTTACATCACACAAATCTGGCATTTTAACAGGGGTGTGTAGACTATTTATATCCACTGTATGCGAAGGACCTTACACCAATTGCCGGATCGATTGAAGAGCTATCATCTATATATGTTAGTGCTACAGCCAGAGCTGTGTTCGAGAGCACCTAAAGCGAGACCATGTCAACACCAAGACCAAAGCGAGGTGAGACCAAGACCAAGACCGGAACAGCAGGGAAAGGGTCGAGTCTGAGTCAAGTCTGAGACCAGAACAACACAAGTCCAATTCGAGACTGTGATTATAGATGTCAGATCATCACCATAATATGACCTCATTGCACTGTATTTTTGTATTCATATTACGGAAGTATGGTATATTTCCCATGAATACTGAATTGGCAGCAGGTTTAAATTGTGGAAAAAGCAAACTGCGCATAACCGATATTTTAAAATCGGGTTACTTTCACTGCATTTACATACTAAAACCTATTCAGGTGTTTTTCTTTGGTCTTTTGACCAGTCATATCAGCAATAAATAACAGATGATAGCTGATTTCACTGACATGATCCTGAGCGTGCAGAGAAGAATGAAGTATGTGCACAGGTTCATACACTAGCAACAATGAGCACGTGTTCATCGTAGCTAGGGACTGCCATGCACTGGAGAAGCCAAAGGCAGAACGCTTCTGTATGGTGGCTTTGGAAGAAATACAGCGCCTGTTACCAAGAGCGAAATAGTCACAAATTGGGGGGGCGGAGTCAGAGACAGGTGTGCAACTTTCTGTGTTTGTATATGCACAATTTTTTTTAGGGACTAATAGTAAAGACATGTCACTTAATGTGTAAAAATGATAAAAAAAACATTACATTTAGTCTAGCTCCAATGCATCGAATGATGTCCATAAACATTCAAGAAGCTTAATGAAGTGAAATATGCACAATAATATCAACATGAAAATTAACCAGCGCATAATTTGTAATGCACCATGAGAATGATCCAAACACATTCTCTGCCCTACCTGAAATTCAATGCAGGTAACATTATCAAAACTCTTCTATTTTTACAATCTAATATTTCTACATTTAGCCTACTTCACATTCAGATTTTGTGAATTATACAAACATATACTATTAGCTTTATCAGCTATGTTTTTGTGCGAATTATTATGTAGAATTAAGTCATGTGCATAACTTAGTCATATGGAGAACAACATATTTTGGGCCAGAAGTCTTCAAAATAGACAAACTGTAACTCAGTGCACCATAACACATTTAAAACTAAACCGATCCAGAGGGCTATTCTATAGTATCCTCTTTATCACTCACCTCAGCATCCACCCTACTGCCCCTCTCATCTCTCTGACTCACTGCTTCTGGTTCAGACTCACTTTGCTAAATGAGTGAAAGAATACAATCAGCCATACATAAGTTTCCAGCAACTTTTTGCAAATTTAAGATATCAGCTGCTGTCTTTGTCTTGTTAATGATCGGTCGTGCACTGCAAACAATGCCAGCCCAAAGCAAAGAAACGGACGAAAGTTATGAAGGAAAAAATACAGTTTCAGAGCAATCTAAGATAGCCAGCGTTTAGTAACCCAATTCAGAGAACAAATGGAACAACAAGCTATCCCACAGCTGGGATGGGTGGGACTTTTGACAAACTGGGCACTAACTGTTAATATTCCAGCAAGGTTAGCTAGTGTAGCTAACGATAAAGGCTACTGCGCTGTAGTTCAGTTCTAGATCCATCCTAGTTGTATTGTATTCCAATCGAAGTTCGAACAAATAATACTAGTCAAAATTCAAGTGAAATGGGCAAGCACATTTTCATTATCTTACTGATAAAGGTAAGTTAGTTGAAAAGTGGATATTTACCATCCAAATATAAGGCGAAGTCAAGTCTGAGATCGGATCTCCCGCTTCAAATTAACTCAGGACTCCAGTAAAAAAGTAAAGGATAAAGCATGACATGGATTTCAAGAAAAATTCTAAGGCTATTTCAAGAAATCGATAACCGAATAAAATCTGTTTATTTTGCTACTCTTTGCTGGTTACTTGTGATTAATCGTTCAGAATGAGCCGGCAGGTTTAGCGGGAACAGGACTCCCAAGGGACACTTTAATGAAAACAACGCCCATCACTACTAGCTACTACCACTAAATAGTTCCGCCTATGCTAATGGGAAGTGCGTTTTTGAAAGCCCGTTGGCTGGCTAACTTTTTGGAAGGTAAGCGTTCCAGTCCCCACAATCTGTTTAAGACATTACAGTATTTTCAAACATTGTTTTAATTTTTTGCCTGAGTTATTGTTACTTGTAAAGCTCTTTTTGCAATTGCAGAGACACATTTCATAATTTTAATGTTTCTAGGAAGAAAAGATTACAACTCTGCATTTGTGAATAAACACTTTGAATCAAGGACTCTTACATTTTCAGGCGGATGTAAAAAGTGCGTTGTTAGGATTACCTTGAATGTGGTGGTAGATCATAAAAGCTATCCTCTTACCGAGAACAGACATCAGTTAAATGCGATTTCTCTCGATGGAGTGTCATATTGTGCCATAGGCTTTTATTCAGATAAAGCGCGGTTGAAGCGTATGTAATGTTGTTTGATAATGGAAATTATCAGAGGGAATGAAGCCTTGGGTGCTCTTGGAGTTCATTTTCCTGTCAGGGCCAATGATGTCACAGACTGTGACCTACATGGGCAAAGTCCTGCATCATAAACACACAATTGAGTTGTCATATTGGATGGAAGAGTGTTAGTGGTTTTATCATTTCTGATGTGAGCTTTTGGCAAATTGGTGTTATTGTGTTCATCTATTTTTACATGTGCACTTTAGGTTTTGCAGTTGATATCGAAAAATGTTCTTAATATTACTTAATATTTTCTTAATATACTTAATATTTTCTTCTACAAATATAATTGCCACATTTGCCATTGGATATTGCATTGTAGTAACGGTCCTATTAATACCATTTTTGTTTAATTCACACATGAATGGGACAGTAGAAAAATAAATACAAGATTGATTGCAGAGAAATTCTCCAGAATAATATTCTGATGTAAAATTAGTTAATTTGGAGTGTTTTGTGAAATACTTACACTTTCAAAATGCATTGTATTCATTCATTTCAAGGGCAATGCTAACTTCACAATATAAAGAACCTCCCCTTCACTTTGTTTAGATATTCAGCTATATTCACAAATAGCTGAATAGCAAATCATATGGCTGCAACTCATACAGACATGCTTTAAATCATCATTGAGATGTCTAGTGCTTGATTTGAATACACCTGTTGCAAATTTTAATTGATTGGACATGATTTAAAAATGCACACACCTGTCTATAGAAGATCCCACACTTCACAGTTCGCGTCAGAGCAAAAACCAAACCTTTAAGGTTATGGAACTCTGCAGACCTCTGAGATTAAATTGAATCATGGTGTAGGTCAGGGGAAGGTTATAAAAAAAAAATAGCTGAAGCATTGAAAGTTACCAGGAGCACAGTGAGCTCCATCATTGTGAAATGGAAGAAGTTTGGAACCACCAACACTCCCATGTGACAGACGTGTAGGAGTTTGGAGACGCTGTGGTGAACGTTATGCTGCCTGGAACATCATCCAGCATGACTGGTTTGGCGGTGTGTCAGAGATGGTCTGGGGAGGCATATCTTTGGAGGGTCAGACAGACCTTCACGTGCTAGCCAATGGTACCCTAACTGCCATTAGGTACCGGGATGAAATCCTCAGACCCATCGTCAGATCTTACACTGGTGCAGAGGGCCCTGGGTTCCTCCAGGTGCAGGACAATGCTCGGCCTCATGTTGCCAGAGTGTGTAGGCACTTCCTGGATGACGATGGCATTGATGCCATTGACTGGCCCTCACGTTCCCCAGACCTGAATTGGGACGTTATGTATTGGTGCATCCAACGCCACCAAGTAGCGCCACATACTGTCCGGGAGATCAATGATGCCATTCCCAGATGTTAGCGGGAGTGCATACAGGCACGTGGGGGCCATACACACTACTGAGTCACATTATGAGTTGCCGTGATGAAATTCACGCAAGTTGTAACACCCTGTGATTTAAATTGTTTACTTTGATTTTTGGTGTGAGTTTGAATCCAGCCCTCAACTTTTTTGAAACAAATCGCAGGAGTTGATTTTGATGTTGCACAGTCAATTTCGCAAGCTCAATCATGATTTGATTAATCGTGCAGCCCTAACCATGGTTTAAGAACATTCTAGGTTCTGATGGATCATCTACAGGGAACTGGCAATCTACATAGGACTGGTTTTCCCACCAAATTCAGACCACAAGCTTACCAAAAGATGCTCAGAAGTCTATATGAATCCCAAAAGATAACAGCAAGGGATCTACAGGCCTCTCTTGCCACAACCAGTGCCAAAGTGCATGAGTAAACTGTCAGAAAGAGACTTCACAAACTTGGCTTACATGAGAGGTCAGGAATAAAGGAGCCTCTGCTTAAAAAAAGAACAGATGAACCTCACGCCAACCGTAAAGCATGGAGGTTTGAGGCTGCTTTGCTGCCACGGAGCCTTGCCAACTTGCTATCATTGAGTCAATGAATTCCATATTGTACCAGAAATTTGTTGAGAAGGTGAGACTATCCGTCAAAAAGCTGAAGCTAAACCAAACATGGATCTTACAACATAACAGTGAATTTAAACACGTAAGCAAAGCTACCACAGATTGTCTCTCAAATATGAAGTGGGAGGTTATAGAATTGCAGATTCAAATTCATATCTCAGTCCTATCAAAATCCTTTGGGCGAGGGGGCATAAATTGGTCTGCGCATATGCAAGAAAGCCCTTGAAAATGACACATTTGAAGCATTACTGTAAGCGAGTGGGCAAAAATTCCTCCCTGTCAATGTAAGACACTGACTGTTACTAAAAACTACTGTGAAGTTATTTCAGTCAAAGAGGCCAACACCAGCTATTGAAACTAGGGTTGTAAGTACTTTTCCACACTGAAATTGCATTTCTCTATTTTTTATATTAATGAATGATTGCAAAGTATATCTTTCAGTGCCAATTTTTTAAATAGGTTATCTTTATTTGTCAATACATGAAGTCAGCTTTCCAAGTGGTATTTGTACCTTTTCAATTGACTGTATGCAAATGAGATTTCAGTGTGTTTTGTTTATTTATTTTCTTCAACAAATAGGAACAATTTTCTAAAACCCTAACATTCTGGGTTTTTTGTGTAGATTGATGACATAAAAAAATGTATTTACTTTCCTCACTGGCTGGTGGGACAAAATATTGGTTTGAAGCCATGTACTGTATGCGGTATACCTCCCAAGACCAAGAATTGCGTATGTAAGCAATTGTTTGTTTGCTCGGACTGATAAATGGAAATCCTCATATGGTGGGGATTTTAACTATGGCCTTCACTTATTGCATCATACTCATTGGCAGCACATTCCCCCAGTCCTCACTTTCATGAGCCCTTTAATGCTGAAATAAAGCTGGTTTTGTGGAGGACCAAAGTACTCTCTACCAGCAACAGAGATGGCTTTGCATATTTTCCATCTGGTCTCACAATGATCCCTCTGAAAACCTAAGGGTTTGACGGGTCAGAGCTTGAAGGGGAAACACTTGTGGATTTACATAATAGCCACTAGGCAGTGTTAGGCATGTGTAGACAACTCCTGGTGACATTATCGGCTAGTATTTTGGTCATGTAACCTCACCTGGGTTCAAAGTATTTGCGTATATTTTTATATTGAAAGGCAAGTAGGTCAGTTTTGTTATGTAGACTATTTGGAAATGTGCAAAGTATTTCAGGGATTCTTGAATATTTGGACAATTCTTTTGTGGAGAAAATGGTTTTGTGGTATTATTTGAAATGAAGAATAAAATGTAGTGCTAATTTGGGCAGCTTTCTAAATCAAGTATTATGCATATTATTAATTATAAAATATGATTTGATTCACACAGGCTCACACAGGCTAGATTATGCCTGGACTTGGTCTTGGCTTGAGCAAAAACTATTGATTTTCAAATTACAAATGTTTGTAATGTTTGTTTCTTATTGGAGCCATTTCTAGGACTTCTTCCATACAAAAGGAAAAAAATGTGATTTGTATTATAAAGGGTATTGGGGAACAATGTTATTTGAAGGAGGACGGACTTCCCAAAAAGTTTTTGTTAGTAGCGTTTTCAAGCGAAGTTGATTCTGCGTCTCCACAGTGATTATTTTTTTTCTTGTTGATTTGGTCCAAAATTAGGATAGAGTTTAGATATAGACATTGATTTTGAGCGAACAACTAATACATAGGCTGATATGGAAAGTGAGCTGAGTTGGTCATATTTCTCCTAGACAGTAAAGCTATCCAAGTAGCAAGCTAGTCACGTGGTCCCTACCTACCAATCAATGATTGTAAAGCCTATACCTCAACTGTGTATTACTGCACAATAACTCTGAGCACTTATCATTGCAATTTTGATGTTCCTTCACATGTTTTTCATAGTTTTAAAAAAACAAAAACAGCTCAAATGGCAAATTCACAATTTTTGTACAGCCCTTATATTAAAAAAACCTTTAGTTCACTCATCCCACCTTTTGCTGTTTCTACCTTTGGGAGGGTCAAAACATCTCTCTTCTAACAAATGAAATCATTAGTATAAACAGCATTTCCTTTTACATTTGTCATTTTATCTTTTAATAATTTGTAGTTCAGAAAACATTTCTGGTATTAGTAATAATAGAACTCAAGCATTGGTTTCACTCCAATAACTGCATTGACACTACTTCTGCCCATGAAACAACAAGTAGAAGAATAAACCATATTATGGCAAAGTAAAATATAGCTGACTAACTATGGAGTTTATCATATTATTATTGGACTGGAGAGAAAGCTGAACCCTGAGAAAAGAATTGGGAGCCCCCGTGCTTGCCTGGGGAGTTGAGTGAAGGGCGAGCAGCTTCAACCCGATGTTTGCTAGTAATGTACAATTTTGCAGATTACAAATGTTTTAGTAGTAATATAGTCTTAATGGCTAATAACCAACTATTAGGATTTTCTTATTAAAAAGGATAATTGTATGAATATTGTGTTGTTTGACTGGTCGTTATTTGGTTTATGGGGTATTGGATGACCAAAATATTTATAGTTGAACTGTCAAAATAATGTTTTCTGAGACACTGATTTTTATTGGAGAGGCTGCTGGTCTGTAAAAGTCCATCATTCTAAGCCAGTGGTTCTCAAATTGGGGTCACAAGGTGGTTTTGAGTTGTCATTAGATGTGTTCAAATATTCATAGAACACCAGTTCTGTGAATAGCTGAAGGTTAAACTAAGCAAATGGAAGCAAATGTATTTGTAATTCCAATGGTGCTTTCTCTTATGCATCTGACCACAGTTAAAAGATTGCAGTAGGCTACAGCCTGGGTTTTTTTTTAATCAAAACACCTCATGAATGTACCTGTACATAATCATAGCCTGTGTCAAAAAACTAGTCTCTTTATCAAACTCTGAGAGCAGCTAATTGAACACAGTTTTACAAAGAGCCTTAGACCGTCTTTAGATGAGAGCCCATTTACACCACTATCTCATTTTCAGATGCAGAGTCTTATGAGAGGAATATGAGGATATAATTCATGTGCCTGACCTATTCTTTGTAGCCTCTTCATGCGTGTAATGAAATACTGAATGGAAATGAACCTCTGCTGAAAAGAGTGAACACATTGAGTATGGTAAAAAAGAACAAGCTTTGTTCCAGGTTCTATGGCTTTGGGCTTTGGCAGGAAGCATACTGGGGGGGTGGATGGGGGGGTTGCTAATTCCATGGGAACCAACATTGTAGGTCCTAAATGGATATATGAAATTATATTTTAAGCCTATTTATAGACGTTGTAGTTTCACTTTAGTTCAATAAACAATGATCCTGAAGTATCATTACGTTACTTATTTTTTTCAATTATACTAAAAACAGCTTTTGCTAAAGCCAGAATCTCTCCTTGAAACACACTACAGTAGCTTAACGGAATAGGTGTGGGAATAACATTAGAAATATTCATGTTTGTTAGTTCTGATTCTGACATTCTGATTATACATATAGCTAGCTAGAGCAACACACACCTGATTTCCATTCAAAATCGTGAAAACACCACATAGTTAGACCGTCATATAACTAGCTAGCTATAGTAGCTAGACAATATAACGTTACTTGCAAACTAGTATCGTGAGGCCACACCTCAATCTTGTCTGGCCTCCATGGAAGTCTGGAAACTTAACTATTAAAAAAAAGTTGCCGCTGACTCTCAGGCAAGATTTCTATTGGATGTTAGTTTTTGGAAAACCTCCACTCACAGGCTTGTTGAAGGCGGGTTTAGCGTGGTTTCACTATTGCTTCAAACTGCATAGATAGAACGTTAGTTACCGGGAATGTAACTCCGGTTATATGAGTGGAGCGGAGCCCCCTAGAGGGGCTTTAGCTCCTAGTGGTTTACCCTGGCCGCGTCCGCGGCCGTACTGAAAACTCATTATGCAAGATGCGTCAGCCAATCAGGGCACGCCTGCCCCTATATATGACCCGTGAGCTCAGAGAACGTCCTCCCGAGATTATTCAGCATAACTCGTGGGACGGCAGGGCAACAGGTCTAGGGGGCTCCGCTCCACTCATATAACCGGAGTTACATTCCCGGTAACTAACGTTATATGTCGTGGAGCTCCGCCCCCTAGAGGAGCTTTAGCTCCTAGTGGTTCACGGCGGAGTGAGCGAGCCAAAAATGTACTCCCTGCCGGAACACCAGTAAGCTCACAGGGTCCAGTAAAAACCGACCCCAAAAACCCCAAGACGAAAACATCCCGACAGCTGACACGGTCAGAAAGGGATGATCGAATGCGTAATGATGGAATCCCCCTAGTGTAGGCCCATGAAACAT
>JACXGI010002573.1:0-12602 GCA_016801175.1 Esox masquinongy
CACACACACACACACACACACACACACACACACACACACACACACACACACACACACACGGAAGGAGACACTCCCAGTCACCAGCTCCCCTCCTCTCTCTTCTTCTGTCAGTCCAGACTAGAGGTGGAAGGGGTGTGGCGTTATAAGATAACGACCAGGAATATGCTTTTAACTTCCTCCTTGTTACTGTACCTACAGATCTGATGTGACAGGTTAGTGTGTTTTAAATGTGTGTGTCTGTGCGTGTATACACTTGTCTGGAACGTGTGAAGAATGGCTGGCTGAGGGGGTGTCTGAGGAATCACACACATTCCAAAAATGTTCAATATGAAAGTCTTTGTCTAACACCAAGGTGGGAGGTCAACACCATGACGAGGGAACAACCACCAGAGATTATAACTGTGACATACTGACCAGAGATAAAAACAGTGACATACTGACCAGGGATTATAACTGTGACATACTGACCAAAGATTATAACTGTGACATACTGACCAGAGATTATAATTGATTTACAGATCAGAGATTATAACTGTGACATACTGACCAGACATTATAACTGTGACATACTGACCAGAGAGTGTTTCTTCCTGGTCGACAGGTCCAGTGTTGGGTCGTAAAGACTCTCCACAAAGTTCCTAAGACACGGAACGTTGACCTCGTTCTTCACCGTCTGTAAGGTTAAAGGTCAAATGGAGATGAACACACTGTGTGGTAAAGAACAGCACTAAAGACATGGAGAGGCTCATGGGAAAAACGTACGGCAGCTACAGGGACCAGGATCTCCACAAACAGGCCAGCCAGAGAATGTTTAATGTCCTTATCCTTCACCTCCAGGAAATATTGGGCACACTCCTGGAGACAGAGAAACAGAAAGAGACACGAGCACAGATGTGGGAAAGTTAGGGAGAAAGGGAGTGAGGGAGAAGGAGGGAGAAAGGGAGATAGAGAAACAGAGAAATACAGAGAGAATCAGAAACAGAAACATACAATGACATAAAATATACAGTTGTGCTCATAGGTTTGCATACCCTGGCAGATATTGTGAAATTTAGGAATTGATTTTGAAATTATGATGCAAAAAAACTGTCTTTTATTTAAGGATAGTGATCATATGAAGCCATTTATTATCACATAGTTGTTTGGCTCCTTTTTAAATCCTTTTTAATGATTACAGAAATCACCCAAATGGCCCTGATCAAACGTTTACATACCCTTGAATGTTTGGCCTTGTTACAGACACACAAGGTGACACACACAGGTGAAAATGGCAATTAAAGGTGAATTTCCCACACCTGTGGCTTTTTAAATTGCAATTAGTGTCTGTGTATAACTAGTCAATGAGTTTGTTAGCTCTTACGTGGATGCACTGAGCAGGCTAGATACTGAGCCATGGGAGGCAGAAAAGAACTGTCAAAAGACCTGCGTACTGGAACTTTATAAAGATGGAAAAGGATATAAAAAGATATCCAAAGCCTTGCAAATGCCAGTCAGTACTGTTCAATCACTTACTAAGAAGTTTTTCAATTCGGGGATCTCTTGATACCAAGCCAAGGTCAGGTAGACCAAGAAAGATTTCAACCAAAACTGACAGAAGAAATGTTCCGGATACAAAGAAAAACCCACAGGTAACCTCAGGAGAAATACAGGCTGCTCTGGAAAAAGATGGTGTGGTTGTTTCAAGGAGCACAATAAAACGATCCTTGAACAAAAATGAGCTGCATTTACTGCGCCAATGCCACAAAAAAGCCCGGTTACAATACGCCTGACAACACCTTGCCCCATTTTTTTCTTTGTTGTCATGTTTTGTTTTATGACTGTGCCATTCTGTTATGACCTATAGTTGAATATGAATCCCATAAGAAATAAAAGACGTGTTTTGCCTGGTCACTCATGTTTTCTTTACAAATGGTACATATATTACCAGTTCTCCAAGGGTATGCAAACTTTTGAGCACAACTGTACCTAGCATCAGCCCTCCACACACACATATCATACACACACATTATACACACACACATCATACACACACATCACACACACGTCATACACACACACATCATACACACACACATCATACACACACATCACACACACATCATACACACACACATTATACACACACACATTATACACACACACATCATACACACACACACACATCATACACCTCCCACACTCACATACATCATACACCTCCCACTCACACACATCATACACCTCCCACTCACACACATCATACACCTCCCACTCACACACCTGCATGAACTGGAAGGAGGCCTCAAAGTCTTCCACCGGGTACATCTTGATCCTGAAGAACTTGACTCCCATGATGAGGCTGACGGTGGACTGGAGAACGTACGGGTTCTGCTCCTTCTGCCTCAGCTCCTTCAGCTCACTGAGGAACTTCTTCCTCACAGCAGGGAACCTGGAGGAACACGCGCATGAGAAGTGGCTCTCCGCAGCTCAGCCATTCAGTACCTGTCTAACTGTACGTAGTTCACACACAGTGATGTAAAAGACAGTAAAAGGGTCAGGTATGAGCGGCTTGTCTTTGAATACGGTTGGCTGAGGCCATCTCAACAGGGATCCTATCTGGACTGGGTCACGACCCCCACCACCATCTCAACAGGGATCCTATCTGGACTGGGTCACGACCCCCACCACCATCTCAACAGGGATCCTATCTGGACTGGGTCACGACCCCCACCACCATCTCAACAGGGATCCTATCTGGACTGGGTCACGACCCCCACCACCATCTCAACAGGGATCCTACCTGGATTGGGCCACGACCCCCACCACCTCGGCGTACAGGTCAGCCACGATGTGCATGTTCCCCGTGTTGGGACCCAGGTAGCCCTCCTTGTACTTAAAGTGTCTGAAGGCCAAGTTAATGACCTCCTGAATCAGGCCGTCCATCAACGGGTGGAGGGGGGTCTGTAGAGGGAGAAAGTGGGGAGGGTCAGACACTTTCTAATCTACTCATTTCTTGAGGATCACTAATCACAAAAGGTTTTGATGACATGATACAGAAGTAGCTTCTGAACCACACAGCTTCTGATTATGTAACACACAGCTTCTGATGTTGTAACACACCACTTCTGATGATTTAACACAGCTGTACCTGTTTGAGTACTTCTATGAGCACCAGGGAGAAGATGAAATCTATGGCCAAATCCCTTCGTTCCAACAAGTAGTCTTTCTGCTGCTCATCGCTGACATAGAGAGAGAGAGAAAGGGAGAGAGAGAGACAGAGACAAAGGGAGAGAGAGAGACAGAGAGACATAGACAGACAGAGAGAGAGACAGACAGAAAGGCAGAGAGGGAGATGGACAGAGAGACAGAGACAGAGAGAAAGACAGAGAAAGGGAGAGAGAGAGGGAAAGAATGAGGGAACGAGAGACAGAGAGAAAGAGGGGAAGAGAGATGTGAAAAAAATAGAAAAAGAGTCGGGGAGAGAAGAAGATAATGCATAATATATACTTAAATATGTTAATAAGATTTTGTAGGGACTTTTTTACATTACAAGAGAGAGTAGACACTAGATAGACTTATCTTAATTTGCATAATCATTTCCATAGTGTTTGAATTTATACCGAAATGCGTGCACACTGCACAGGAACGTTGTACAGTTCCAACATAACTGTCTTCACACTGGGGGGGGGGGGGGTGATGCTACCTCGGAAGGGGGCATCTTGAACTATCAATATCTGCAAATTTACCCAATAAAATAATCTAGTGTCTTCGATACGTTTTGCAGAATATATAGTAATGTGAACAAGCCCTTAGTAATATTGAAGTACATCACCTCCATTCATATCTTAGTACGTTCCTGTAAAGTGTGTGGGTGTGTGTGAGATGAAGTCTTACTTCTTGGACTTGGTGTTTGCTCTAGGTCTGTATTCATGACTCTCGTCCTCCAGGCCATTCTGACGTTTATACCAGTCAAACAACGTCCTCAGGATGGACGGTAGGCAGTACTCCGCTAGAGAACTCATAGTGCTGATCAACTGGAGGGCGGGAGAGAGAGCGAGAAAGAGAGAATGAGAGGAATGGCGAGAGGAAGGGAGAGCGGTGTAGAAAGTTGGGGAGAGAGAGGGAGGGAGGGGTAGAGAGAGAAAGAGGAGGAGAGGGAGGGGTAGAGAGAGAAAGAGGAGGAGAGAGAGGGGTAGAGAGAGAAAGAGGAGGAGAGGGAGGGGTAGAGAGAGAAAGAGGAGGAGAGGGAGGGGTAGAGAGAGAAAGAGGAGGAGAGAGAGGGGTAGAGAGAGAAAGAGGGGGAGAGAGGGGGAGGGAGGGAGATGGATGGAGAGAATGTGGAGGATATATGGAGGGATAGATGGGGTGATGGAAGGATGGATGGGGTGATGGAGAGGTAGGGGACAGGGGAAGCGATGTGTGAAGAAACTGATAGAACCACTCCGTCGATGTATTTATAACTCCGCTACATTTTCCAGATATTTCCAGATTTTTCCACCATCATCTGTGTCAGTCTGTTTCTTCAACAAGGTCACCATCAGACAGAGCTTCAACAGACATTCATGAACGCATAGTCATTTGGAATTGAAGGCAGCCAATTCAGAAATGCTTATTCAATTGGCAAATCACTTTACATTAATAATTAATAATTAGTTCACATCGCTTCCTGAACTCACAGGGTTTGTTTTGATTGGGCCTTGAGACTGGCATCACCCAACGTTGACAGAAAGACACATCCATACCTGGTCAAACTGGAGGTCCTCGCCTCTCTGGAGGGACTTGTTGAGAGGTTTCTCCTATAGAGTGGAAAGGAGCGAGGAAAAAAGGGGATATTGAGAGGAGGAGAGAAAAGATTGGGAGAAGTGGAGAAAAAAAGTCTGTTATTCATTACATATCAGATATTACAAATCCCTGATAAAAACACTATTACAGTTTTTCTCAGTCGTTTTGGTACATTTCTCAGATGACAACTGAAATTCTCAAAACTACTTGTACAATTGTCTGCTGTTACCTACATTATCAATTGCCTATGTCATGTAGATCAAATTATATTATACAGGTTCTCTGTTGAATAGTCTTACCCCCCAAAACATCTAGGCATTAGTTCACTGCATAAGTCATTAAATGCAAAATAGTTGAACCAGTTGGCATAATCTGTCAAGCATATTGTCTATACATTGCTATAACACTTTTTTTGTAAATGTGTCCTGAATTGATGAATTGCTCTCAGGTGAATCTTGACTTCCACTAATGAAGGGGAATGTGTGAAACATTAGATCAACCAACGATCAACCAGTTCAACCTCTACATAAAATAGCTCAGAGGAGCATCTAATGAACCTTCAATTGGCAAACATATCTAAACAGAGCACAACACCGTGTGACTATTTCTGACAATGGAAGGACAACAAGGAAACAAACAGGGTCAACAGCCGGGAAGAAGAGGAAGCAAGGATGTGTGGTGGAAGCGCAGGGAGGCCAAACACAGGAGGAGGTAGAAGAGGCTGAGGAGACAGGCATGTTTCAGATGAAATAAGGGCCCCTGTTGTGGACCGTGTTCTCAATCATGGCCTTACAATGGCTGAGGCTGGTCGAAGTGCTGGGAGAACAACCGTGTCCTCAATCATTTCAAACAATTCATTGGCAGAACAGGTATGTAACCTAAAAATGTGCACTGTACTATAATACTGTATACTTACTGTAATGCTTCACACGTGCATTTTACAGTATACAGTAAATATATTTACAAACAGACACGTATACATATATACAGTGTATGTATATTTACATATTTGCACAGTGACATCTTTTCGAAATCTTCCTCAATCTTGTGTTTTGCATTACTGTATTTTTCCCACACAGGACTGAAGGACTACCTCACAGGGGTGGCAGAGGGCCCCTTCTCACACCTCAACAGGAGGAGACTATTTGCACTGTGGTCAGAGCAAATAATGCCATTAGACTTACCATGTAGCATTTCCATGTAGCATTACCATTACCATGTAGCATTTCCATGTAGCATTATCATTACCATGTAGCAGTTCCATTTAGCATTACCATTACCATGTAGCATTTCCATGTAGCATTACCATTACCATGTAGCATTTCCATGTAGCATTACCATTACCA
This sequence comes from Esox masquinongy, assembly GCA_016801175.1. NCBI lineage: Eukaryota > Metazoa > Chordata > Actinopteri > Esociformes > Esocidae > Esox > Esox masquinongy. Next base: position 6,108 of record JACXGI010002573.1, read on the forward strand.
TGTAGCATTTCCATTACCATGTAGCATTTACATGTAGCATTACCATTACCATGTAGCATTTCCATGTAGCATTACCATTACAATGTAGCATTTCCATGTAGCATTACCATTATCATGTAGCATTTCCATGTAGCATTACCATTACCATGTAGCATTTCCATTACCATGTAGCATTTCCATTACTTTCCATTACTTTCCATTACTTCCATTACTTCCATTAGTTTCCTATGTTCACCTTTCTAATGTTGTATTTTGTTTCCTTTGTGCTGTAAAATAGTCTTGTCTTTTCTGTATCAACCTTGTACTGCAATTTGTTGACAGACCAACAGCAAAAGCGTACATGTGAATCCTGTCCAATTGCTTGCAATTAATATCCCACAAGGTTCTTGAGCAAGTTACAGGCTTTTGCAGGTGATTCAATGTGTGGTGCTGTTTGTACGAATTGTTTCGAGAAATGCACTTACTCGTTTGCAAACGTTAAGGATGATTCGTGAAATGTACCAAAGCGACTGAGGCAAACTGTAAAAGAAGTAATATTAAAACACTGGTAGGACACTTAAAGCCCTTGGCTTGAGGGTTTCCCATCTAGTACAACACAAAGGGTCTTCATTAATGGAAGCATCTCAAACTAGGAATTGCACTTGGCACAGAGCAGAGCAGCACGGACACAGCCCTGAAATGTACCCAGACAGCGAACGTCAAAAGCCTTCATATCAACCTCTCTGGGCTCCGAGGAGCGACTGCATGTCCGGTGGTGTTTGTAAGAGGTATCGAACTCTCTGTTCAAACCGTGAAACACACAGCTCAGACACCCGTCAATATGAAGCTGGATGTTCCACCAGAGGTCTCTCCAGAGTCCTCTGGTCCAGAACAGAACCTGGGAGGTCCACAGCACCAAACAGTGCCGTGATTACCGGGAACTCTCTGCCCCTACAGGTAACTCAGGTTGGCAATATAATATGATGGTAAAAAGTGATAAAAAGCCCAACTGGCAGCTTGATGAGGACTGTGGCCAGGAACACAGGTGGTTAGACACTATTTACTCTGTATTATGTGATGTGTTTGTATATTTCATTTGTGGGTTTTTACATGGTGAATGTATTCTGTGTTTTGTTGAGGTATGAAGCTTGGTCGGAAGCTGTTGTTGTTGTTGTTGTTAAAGGAGACCCTAACAGAAAGAGATAGAAGTAGAGGATGAGGAGGAAAGGAAGACAGGTCGGGTGGGTGTGTGTGTGTGTGTGTGTGTGTGTGTGTGTGTGTGAGTGTGTGTGAGAGAGAGAGAGAGAGAGAGAGAGAGAGAGAGAGAGAGAGAGAGAGAGACATTCCATGGTCTATTCAAAGACAGCAGACAGGTTAAACCAGCGGGTAACAACATTATCTTTCACAGAAATAATAGCTACACACACACACATACAGAGACACACACACACATACAGAGACACACACACAAACATATACACACACACACACACACACACACACACACACACACACACAGAGACACACAGAGACACACAGAGACACACACAGGCGTTGGTCTGTAAAGCAATTCTTTGTACTTGTTTCTGCTTGTTATTTGTTAATCTAATGACTTGTCTCAGACACGCGCTGACGTTTGACTAAACAATCAGTTTACAATGATTACTGTCAGCTGACAGAGAGAGACGGGGAGAAATAGGGCGAGAACGACAGAAAACAAAAGAAAGAAAAAGTATTTGTTATTTTTCTTTGTGATTATTTGAGTTTTGTTATCATTATTTTTACTTGATTTTCACTTGGTAACACCCTTCCCACACACCTTCAAATAACATGTCACTGAATTAAGAGAGAAAGAGGGAGACAGAGAGAGAGAGAGTGAGAGAGAGAGAGAGAGAGAGAGAGAGGAAATTTTGTGTGAGAGAGTGGAAAGAGGGAAGAGATCTAACTGGAAAGAGGGAAGAGATCACTAGAGAGGAAGGAGGACAGTGAACACTGTCATGGAATTTCTTGAACTGATGTATTCTTAATTCTATAAATGTATAAAGGAGTTACTGGTTAAAGTACTGAGTAAATGGAATAGATCAGAAAAGGAATATGGGAGAGGGGGATCTGGTCCCTGTCTATTTGTCTATGGTCATCATTGAATGGTATCAGTAGATCATCAGTCTATCTGTTCTTTATCCAGATGGTGTGTCCCTTCTGAGTTGAATAGGTTGCCTACAGTGTCCTTAGTTCCCTGGGGTAAGGTGGGGGGACAGGCCACCCTTTGGGTATTTACCTCTGTATTGTTGACATAAGACAGCTGTGCAGTATCTCACCACACCCCTTTTACTGTGTAAGTACTGACGATTGTTCTGTGTTACTTGAGAGATGCCTCACGGTTTATTCTGTAAGCTTTGTGACTCTTCTTTCTATTTGCAAATCAACTGCTAATTGTGCCAAGAGAATTCTGTGTCTGTACCTACTTCCTAAAGAGTTCTACTCGCTGGAATTGCCATCATAACACACACACACACACACCCACACACACAGACAGACACACAGACAGACACACAGACACACACACACACAGACAAAGACAAAGAGAGATAGACAGACAAACAGACAGATACTGGCAGACAGACATTTACAGACAGACAAGTGTCCGAACTAACCAGTGGTTCGGCCATGATGATGCGTATCTTCCTCTCGGAAACGGAGGTGAAGTTGGCAAACAGGCTCTTGAGGACGAACTCCCCCGGCTTGGTCTCGGGGTCCACGGTAACAGGCACCATGGTGACAGGACCCTTCCGCTCTGATGCGGCACCGCTGGCAGGGGGGAGGGGCTGCTTCAGGCCCACTGGAGAGGCTGGGGAGGGAGATCAATCAGTTAACAAATCCACCAGTCAAATGGGACTGTTTCTGTTAACGTACATCCGGCCAAGCTTCAGAAACACAATATAGCAAACCAAATCTCTATCACTGCACACACCTTTGATTCTCTATCCTTGCGGGATCTACCTTTGATTCTCTATCCTTGCCCATAAATCTACTGTAACCCTAATCCTAACCGGTAATGCCTAAACCTAAAAATAATCCCTACTCCGAAATTATGCCCAATCGTAAATTATACCGTTCAACTACCCCACAAACTGGAAATCTCATGTTTCCTACTGGGGCCCAACAAATAATGTTTTACAATCATTGTGGGGATGATTCCCATATAAACACATAGACCTGGATCATACACACACACACACACAAAAACACATACACACACACACACACACACACACAGAAACATGTCCAGGCAGCTGGTGTTTTCATTGCTGATACAATGATGTCACTACTATGGGGGCAGGGCTAATTTCCTTGCCTTGTTTAGCTCTTTAAATAGACCACAACTCTACCACCAAGAACACAACTCTACCACCAAGAGCACAACTCTACCACCAAGAGCACAACTCTACCACCAAGAGCACAACTCTACCACCAAGAGCACAACTCTACCACCAAGAGCACAACTCCAAGTTCTTTATTGAACTACTTCACAAGATCACAACTACAAACTCCCTAATGAACTACTTCACAAGACCACAACTACAAACTCCCTAATGAACTACTTCACAAGACCACAACTACAAACTCCCTAATGAACTACTTCACAGGAAAACAAGAGTTAAGGCTAATTAATGACCTCATAGACATTCACTGTATGTCTGTATGTCACATGCACAGGTCATCATTATATATGTACATAATCTCAAAACACACACTCTGATTGCAATACACTCTCTCTAGCACACACACACACACACACCTTGCAGTCCCTTTATGAAGCTGATGAAACAAGACCTGCTCCATCTGACTGGCATTTCCATTATGTCATAGAGACAGACTGAGAGACAGACAGACTGAGAGACAGACAGAGGGACCGGGTGAGGTACGAGGTTAGGGGTGTAGGTCCGGAGGAGATGACAGGGATTGCCTGGCCAGTGACTGTATCCAGTATCAGAGGAGGAGAGGGTGGAGGTACGAGGTTAGGGGTGTAGATCTGGAGGAGTTGATGGGTATTTTCCTGGCCAGTGACAGTATCCAGTATCAGAGGCTCTGAGCCCACCGATGGGAAGGAGGAAGTCTTCACCCAGAGGACCTCTGTGGTCTCCTCATGAATGGTGCCACAGTGAAGACCCACTCCGCTCCAACAGGATCATCTGCAGTTAGCTGAAGCCTTGACACTCAGTAAAGAGATTCTAAGATTTCACAGGAACAACTGCAGGTTTTTCCACCAGATCAGAGATCCACCAGTCATTGAAGCACAAACCAGACAATCAACTTTCATGTCATTGTGTCATATTGTATGGTTCCTTTGTATATTCCGAAATATCCTCTGGAATGTGTAATAACTTATTTTTATTCCTGAACAGAGATCCAGACATATACCACATCTGTCCTGACAACACAGTTGCAGTTACTCCACATCCATGACCTTTGAACTTGTCAGTGCTCCAGTACGAGCAGGGCATGTCGCTTCTCTCCCCAGTGGCCCAGATAGGGGTCAGGACCAATCCAGTGTCAGATCCACAACTGCTTCAGGCTGCTACTTCGTCTCTCAACTTTTTGTGTTTCTCTCTTCCAGAGGCCTTCTCTTTAGTTGCTTCTGGGATGTCAGGACATTATTTGCGGTTATATTCAGGAGGTGAGAGGTTGCTTCTGCAGTTGCATGCAGTGAGGCTGTTTCTCTCAACTGAAGTTAGAGTGGAATTTCAGCAGTGCCCCAAGGTTGGGGGGGCCATGCACAGAGGCCTATTTATAGTTTTATAGTAGTCACATCACACACACATACAAATACATGATTAGCTAGACTATTGAAACAGTATGATGTGGTTTAAGACTCCAAGTGATTTATATTACAGTATTTTAAGAAATGTCAAATAGGAAATAAATAGATTCCAATCTGATGGGCTAAACAACAAAGGAAGACAGAGAATAATGTTGAGTTATAATTCACCCTTGTCACATTCCAGTGACTCAGTATTAAACAGGCTGATTCAGCATTAAACACTAATCCTCGTCTCGCTCCCTCTCTCTGTCTCTCCTACTTCTCCTACTTTTCTCATACATCCAACATCCTAATCCCTAGCCTCCTTCACTATACATCATACATCCTAATCCCTAGCCTCCTACACTATACATCCTACATCCTAACCCCTAGCCCCATACACTATACATCCTACATCCTAACCTCTAGCCTCCTACACTATACATCCTACATCCTAACCCCTAGCCTCCTACACAATACATCCTGCATCCTAACCCCTAGCTTCCTACATTTACATCCTACATCCTAACCCCTAGCCTCCTACACTACATATCCTACGCTGTTATTTCTAAATTCTGAAACCAATAAAAATACTGTAAAGTCTCAAATAAAAGCAGAGAATCTGTACTTTAACATCATGGTAGTGCCAGGAGAGATAATGCTGACTGCCTACAGAATGTATGTGATCTATTCCCCAGACATCTATGCTAAAACCCTGTCTGCATCTCCTGCTGAGGATCAATAGGACAGCTTGAGTCCTAATGTAATGCCAGAGACATCACTTAAACATGGCTCGAGAGGACACAGCGCGTGTATCTCTGTGTGTGTCTGTCTCTTGTTGACTGTGTGTGTGTGTGTGTGTGTGTGTCTTGTGTGTGTGTGGTTGTGTGTGTGTGTCTGTCTGTGTATTCATAACAATAATAAATAATTAGATTTATGAAGCTCTTATCTCATAATGACTAAAGTACATGATAAATGACTAGCAACGGCAGACAGACAGACAGACACACACGCACACGCACATGCATACACTTAAACAAAGACGCAGAATCTTCTCCAGTGTTCTGTGACCCCAACAACCTTCGATTTCATGACATCATCAAAGATGGAGGACATTATGAGTGTAACCTTCAACAAGAAACAGACAGACAGAAGGGCAGACAGACAGACAGACAGACAGGCATGAACACAGTTCACACCCTCACACAGCCACCATTATGTCACAGATTATATCCCCAACCTGCCAATACTGGATGTGGAAAATCACCAATGAATAAAAAATAAACAATAAAAATACATTTCCAAACAAGGGTGTGTTTCACATACACATTTCGCATATGTTTTATTTGAATTCACATATCATTTTACAGCCTGGTCATCCCACCTTTCTCTGCTCCCTCAACAACATCGGTCTTACTCAGTATTCCAGTAAACATCGTTATCGCCATTGAACCAGGCTCTAATGGACAACAGACTGCTATTGAATGTGTGCTGTTGGTGAGAGTAGCTAGCAGGTTAAACAGGCTGTCACGTCTACCAGTATATACCTATAAGACCCTGTACGACCTGCAACCGTTAACATCTACCAGTATATACCTATAAGACCCTGTACGACCTGCAACCGTTAACATCTACCAGTATATACCTATAAGACACTGTATGACCTGCAACTGTTAACATCTACCAGTATATACCTATAAGACCCTGTACGACCT
>JACXGI010002573.1:12702-45428 GCA_016801175.1 Esox masquinongy
CTACCAGTATATACCTATAAGACCCTGTACGACCTGCAACCGTTAACAACTCATTCAACTGAACGAATACATAGATGGGAGACAATGTGCTCGGACACACAGCACAGACACACCGCACAGACACACAGCACAGACACACACGGTCAGAACCAATGGTTTGAGGGGCTGGGTGGTCTTAGCCGGCTGCCTCGGGGGAAGTGAACGGCTGCAGTTTGGGTTTGGATCCGGTCTGGTCCTCTTTCACTCTATCTTACACCGCGTTCCTGACCAATGAGTGACATGATAGAATACCAATGAAAAAATGACAAAGTCCAGTATGAATGACTGATTCATGATGCTGTATCTACATTTGTCCTGTTGTTACAAAATGTTACACGGTTTCCAAATAAAAAGGCTTAAAGTTTCAGACTTCATTTGGCCAAATGAAAAAGCTCTCTAGACAGAATGGCATTAATGAATCAGCTGTGTGAAACATACAGGGTCCCTGGTGCCCTTCAGATACAGTGAAACTCAGAGTCAGCATCTTCTGGCTTAACAAAGATCAAGACAACACACTCCCCATGATTTATTCAGTCAGAGGCCCTGCTTTCAGTGGGATGCTTGTATTGTGTGTGTGTGTGCGTGTGTGTGTGAGCGTGTGTGTGTGTGTGTGTGTGTGTGTGTGAGAGAGACATTCCTCTGTTGTTAGTACTTCCAGGCAGTGACTGGTTAGACCTCCTCATGGTTCAGAGGCCGCTCTGGAGATAATAGCACATACCATAATACTACTGCTGCTGACCAAACAGCTTCACACCCTGGATCAGTCTCTCTCAATCTCTCTCCCTCTCCGTCACTTTCTCCCTTATTACATAATGAGAGCCCATCACAATACTGAAGATCATGCAGAGATGTCTGCCTCTCGCGCACGCGCACACACACGAACACACACACACAAACACACACAGTGTAAATCCCCAGAGACTCTGTGTCGGTAGTTGTTTCACCAGGTCAACAATAAACCAGCAGTGATCAGGTGCAGAGTGCGTAGTCTCTACCATCACAGTTCTCACTCCAATCCTAAAACTCACACACACACAGACACACACACGCGTGCGCATATAGAACACATTAACACACACACACGGCTGTTCTGTTGTGTACTCACTGCCTCCTAAGGACTTGAGCAGAGACTTGATGCTGATGTCAAAGAAACCAGAATCCTGTTGGCTGGTCGTCATGGCTGCACAGGCTCTGTCGCCACGACAACACAGCAGAGAGAGGACAGGACGGCAGGATGGAAAAAAACACGGATGGAGAGAGAGAGAGGGGAGGAGGGAGAAAGAGGAGGGCAGACGAGGAGAGGTACAGAGAGAGGGAGAATCAGAGTGTGAGGGCAGAAGCTGATAGGGAAGGAGAGAGGGCAAGCGAGGAGACATACAGAGAGAAAGAAGGAGGGAGAGGGACAGAGGGAGAAGAGTCAGAGGGGAAGTGAGAGGGAAGGAGAGAGTAGAGAGAGAGAGAGAGAGAGAGAGAGGGAAAGAGAGAGTAGAGAGAGAGAGAGAGAGAGGGAGGGAAGGACAGAGTAGAGAGAGAGATGGGAGACGATGCAGATGCTGCAGCTCTCGCGCTCTCTGCTGTGTGTGTGTGTGTGTGTGTGTGTGTGTGTGTGTGTGTGTGTGTCAGCACTCTGCCTCGCCTGATGTTGCTATCACGCTTGCTGAGGCTCTCGCCCCGCCTTCCTCTCTCCCCGACCCCCCCCCCATATCCACACTCCTCCTCCTCCCTCCCTTACTCCCTCTATCCACCGCCTCTCTTAGGTAATGATGCACAGATGTTGGAACAGCCAATCCTCTTATTCCCTCCACCCACATCTCTCCCCCTCAGCCAATCCTCTCACATCCTCCACCCACATCTCTCCCCCACAGCCAATCCTCTTACAGTGGATATAAAAAGTCTACACACCCCTTTACATCACAGGTTTTTGTGATGTAAAAGAATGAGACAAAGATAAATCATGTCAGAACTTTTTCCACTTTTAATGTGACCTATAATGTGAACAATTCAATTGAAAAACAAACTGAAATCTTCGAGGGGGAAAAACGAAAAATAAAAACCTTACAATAACCTGGTTGCATAAGTATGCACACCCTTATACTAATACATTGTTGAAGCACCTTTTGATTTTATTACAGCACTCAGTCTTTTTGGGTAGGAATCTATTGGCATGGCACATCTTGATGTGGCAATATTTGCCCACTCTTCTTTGCAAAAGCGCTCCAAATCTGTCAGATTGCGAGGACATCTCCTGTGTACAGCCCTCTTCAGATCACCCCACAGATGCTCAATTGGATTCAGGTCTGGGCTCTGGCTGGGCCATTCCAAAACATTAATCATCTTCTGGTGAAGCCATGCTTCTGTGGATTTGGATGTGTGCTTTGGGTCGTTGTCGTGCTGAAAGGTGAACTTCCTCTTCATCTTCAGCTTTCTAACGGACGCCTGAATGTTTTGTGCCAAAATTGCCTGGTATTTGCAACTGTTCATAATTCCCTCCACCCTGACTAAGGCCCCGGTTCCAGCTGAAGAAAAACAGCCCCAAAGCATGATTCTGCCACCACCATGCTTCACTGTGGGTATGGTGTTCTTTGGGTGATGTGCAGCGTTGTTTTTGCGCCAAACATACCTTTTGGAATTATGGCCAAAAAGTTCAACCTTGGTTTCATCAGACCATAACACATTTTCCCACATGCTTTTGGGAGACTTGATGTTTGTTTTTGCAAACTTCAGCTGGGCTTGGATGTTTTTCTTTGTAAGAAAAGGCTTCCGTCTTGCCACCCTACCCCATAGTTCATTCATATGAAGAATACGGGAGATTGTTGTCACATGTAGCACACAGCCAGTACTTGCCAGAAATTCCTTTAATGTTGCTGTAGGCCTCTTGGAAGCCTCCCCGACCAGTTTTCTTCTCGTCTTTTCATCAATTTTGGAGGGACATCCAGTTCTTGGTAATGTCTCTGTTGTGCCATATTTTCTCCAATTGATGATGACTGTCTTCACTGTATTCCATGGTATATCAAATGCTTTGGAAATTCTTTTGTACCCTTTTCCTGACTGATATCTTTCAACAATGAGATCCCTCTGATGCTTTGGAAGCTCTCTGCGGACCATGGCTTCTGCTCTGAGATGCAACTAAGAAAATGTCAGGAAAATCCTACTAGAACAACTGAACTTTATATTGTGATTAATCAAAGTCACTTTAAATGATGACAGGTGTGTAATGATTCTATTTAACATGAGTTTGAATGTGATTGGTTAATTCTGAACACAGCCACATCCTCAGTTATAAGAGGGTGTGCACACGTATGCAACCAGGTTATTGTAAGGTTTTTATTTTTCATTTTTCCCCCTCAAAGATTTCAGTTTGTTTTTCAATGAAATTGTTCACATTATAGGTCACATTAAAAGTGGAAAAAGTTCTGACATGATTTATCTTTGTCTCATTCTTTTACATCACAAAAACCTGGCATTTTAACAGGGGTGTGTAGACTTTTTATATCCACTGTATATCCTGCACCCCCATCTCTCCCCACAGCCAATCCTCTTATATCCTCCACCCCCATCTCTCCCCCACAGCCAATCTCCTTACAAAAGAAAGAGGATTTGGCAGAAAGAAAGAACGAGCGAGGGAGAAAGTAAACCAGGAAGGGGAAGGCCGGATGGAGGGATGGAGAATGGATTGATAATGGAAAGAGTAGAAAAGGGAAGGACAAAGAGTAGAGATACTATGTCTTAATTTGATCATCCTGTTGTTGTTGACACATTTTCTGCACAATAAGAATTGCAAAGTTGTAACAGTCACATGACTGATGACCCTGCCGGATTCACGATCACATGACTGCCGACCCTGCCGGAGTCACGATCACATGACTGCCGACCCTGCCGGAGTCATGATCACATGAATGACAACCCTGCCGGAGTCACAATCACATAACTGATGACCCGGTTGGTGTGACATTCAGAAGCCTGCAGACATTTGCATACTTTTTTGTACCAGCTTAGTTTAAAACGAGAACGACAACTGTAAACAGTGCAGTGTTCTCCCTGATTCTCTACGCCTTCACTTAACTAGATACTCCCCCTAGTGGTGAGAGTCAGACTCTTCCATGGACAGAAGTGTCTTTCATCAGCAAATAAAAGGCCACCACAACTCCTGCAGCTGTGCTGAACGCTGGGTCAGGACATAGTCAGCGGTATACTTCAAGGGGACTCCATAGATATGGGGTTCATCTCTTGGCAGCGGTACAGTCGATTATTCAATGGACCACCTCAACCCAGAGTCATTCAGATCATTCAATCAGCCCACTGACGCCCCCGTCAGATCACAGCAACTTACAGAACGGGACAAACACCCAACCGCAGAAGAGATCTCAAGTTCGTATTAAAAAGTTCAGGGGAAAACCAAGAATGATGCACAAAGAGCAGAATAAGGGCTATACCTACCAACCCAGAAGAGACTCTCCATTTCACACCCACCTGAAGGGATGCCATTCTGGAAACTTTCATAACAAAGCCCACCATCCACAGAGAGGTTGACTAGAGAAGAGCCTCCGAATCCATCTGTCCTTCGAACTCTGTTCACAAACCCAAACTGAGACCCAGGACAGCAACACAGTGATGTCCAACCAAATCATGACAAAAAAAAGAAGACTGGACACAGTAAATTGAAACGCCACCTTGCCCGAAACAGAGAATACACAGTGGCAGAATACCTGACCACCACAACAGACCCAAAATAAAGAACCTCTTCATGTACACACTCAGTGATCATGGCCTTGACTATGTACAGACTCAGTGATCATGGCCTTGACTATGTACAGACTCAGTGAACATGGTCTTGACTATGTACAGACTTACTGAGCATGGCCCGGCTATCCTGTCTCTAGAAAGAAGACAGGCAAACTACTCATGTGGAAACAGAGCTGCACTTCCTCCTGTCAAAAGTATGACACCATTTGAGACAGACATTTCCCTCAGATCATACAGAAACACAAAATATTTTAAATGAAAATTTACACTAACAAACTCCCAAATTTGTTAGGCAAAATACATCAATGTGCAGCCAAACACAGCAGCAAGACAACCAGCGGAATATACAAAAATATATCATATTTATGTTGATTTAGTTTCCTTGCCATTCAAACTTTAAATATATGGCCATTGTTAGCTATAAATATAACATTTGAAATGTTGTATTAATCTACCTCATTTTTCACATAAAGCCCTGTAAATTAAATTCACAGAGAGTGAGAAGGAAAGAGGGGAAAAGTGCGATGTGTGTGTGACTGTCTCTCTGTTTCTGTTGACATGTTTCAGTAATTGTATTTAAACACAGTTCCTGTCAGATCAACTCATACTGAGGATACTATAAGAAACATATATTTCTAAACCCATACATATATACATGTATATCTGTCTGTTTATCTCTTTCTTCAGACAATTGACCACTTCTTGAAAAACTCTATAAGACATATTTCTGTGTACCAGACAAACAAAAAAGTTCCATTGTGTATTGTCCCAATCCAAAAAGTAGCCTTTTTCGCAAGATAAACACTTTATTTGGAAATACACCTGAAGTACAGCATCTGAAAATAGACAACTGTATAAAATGCATTTGACCATGGTGTTTTAGTGTTACTTCGGAAAAAGTATTTTAAAATACTCTGAAATACAATTTGAAGCAATTTAAAAATAATAATAAAACCAGAAAAGGAACCAGGCCAGCCTAGTTCAGCTGGCCCGCAAATGAAAGTGATGAATGTTGTTGCCCGCACTGGATTTGAACCGGGATCACCCACATGAGACGCTATGCCTTTAGCCAATACACCACGGAACTGCCATGAATGACATTGATACAATAACCACTAATTCTAAAAATAAATTATTTTGTCCTTTGAATTATTTGAAATACCTCAATCAATTAAACAAGTCAGTCACGTCTGGTGCACACTGAGGAAATGAACCGGATGATAACGGTAATGATGATGATGCTGCTTGTTCTAATGTAATTATATAATTACCTCGGTGAACCATTACCGTACAGGAAACAGACGTACCAGGGGGAGGTGTGTGGCCTGTACTGGGTTCAGTATGTAGCCTAGCTATTACGCCATTCTCCTCAGGGGGGTCAATGAAAAAACATTATGGTTTTCAAGGAAATCCTCTCTCTCTTTTGATCTCTCCCTTCCTCAGGCTATCCTGTCTCTTTGAAAATTACACAATAATCCGACAGCCACAGGAATTAGAGTCACACACCCATTTTATTATCATGTCAAAAGGGGGTGCTAGATTAATGTACGGTCACTTCCAAAATGATTGGTACCATTGACAAAGATCAGCAAAAAATGCTATATAAAATGACCAAGATAAGCCACATTGTAATTTTCCAAAGTGAAATACATTGTGCTTGATTACACAAAATTAGAGCCTTCCTCACAATGGAAGGGAATTTAGAGCATTCCCCCATACAGAATATTTTCAGATTCCAAAGATCCTGTGGTCTGCTCTTAAAGACTGCCCTCTCCAATTCAAACCACAGGTTTTTAATGGGATTCCTGTCCAGCAACTGAGGTGGCCATTGTGAAACACAGATTTTATAGTCCATTAGCAAGTTGTCAGTTGATTCTGATGTGTTTATGGTTATAATCTTGCTGGGAAAATCCATTTGTGGCCAAGTTTCAGCCTCCTAGCGGATACAATTGCGTTTTGGGCTAAGATGTCTTGGCACTTGGTAACTGTATACTGTACTGGTTTGTGTGTGCCTCTGTGTGTGTCTCCATCCCTTTACCATTCCCAGAGACAAGGCATTCTTCTCATAACTGTTGAAACAGTGTTTCTATGAACACCGGCCAGTTTGAAAGACGAGTCGATGACAACATAAAAGATGAGATGCTAGTCTCACAACTAGACTCTCTGGAAAAACGAGACATTGAAGCAAAAACAATCAGAATCTTCCACACCGATGTCAGACAGTGAGTAGTATAATATGAAAACCAAGAAATGCTGTCCCCTCTAGAGATAAACTGCCCACAGAAATTTTTTCCTTGTACATCACCCTGTTCCCACCTATCCAGGACATCTATCACATCACCCAGTACATCACCCTGTTCCCACCTATCCAGGACATCTATCACATCACCCAGTACATCACCCTGTTCCCACCTATCCAGGACATCTATCACATCACCCAGTACATCACCCTGTTCCCACCTATCCAGGACATCTATCACATCACCCAGTACATCACCCTGTTCCCACCTATCCAGGACATCTATCCCAATCCATACCTGATGAAAGCCTGTAGAATTAACAAAACCCTTCCCACCTCAGCCTGTCGCTCTGCTCATTGGCCAACCGTCAGTCAGACAGGGACTGGACCGAAGAATAGGGTTAGGGTTAGGGGGCCTGGACATGCCAGCTGTTGGAATGTGGCTTCGCTTCCACACACACATACAAACACACACACACACACACACACACATACACACACACACACACACACACACACACACACACACACACACACACACACACACACACACACACACACACACACATGGGGTAAGGTTCCCATAACGACTGAGGTCAGCCACGGGGGCCTTGTTGCTAGTGGTGACAAAGACGCCAAATCCACTGGCGGGGGCCCAGAAAAACAGGCTTTTAACGGGTTAGAGGGACACGACCGCTGAACAGTCCCTCACAGAGGTGTCAGCAGTGGGCTCTTGTGTGTGAGTGTGTTACAGTACCGAGCCAGAGTCCTTCACTATCAAAGATCCTATTTGTCCTGGCCAGCTGTGTCAAGGCGACACACCAGTGTTAATCTGCCTACTCAAACACTATCCATCTGTCTGTGTGTGTGCATGTGTGTGCATGCGTGTGTGCGCGTGTGATTGGATTGGCTCGTGTGGACAGACGTGGAACACTGATTAAAACTCTCTGAGGACCAGGTATGACACATCCACTCCCACCGCAGAATCAATGAGGTAAAGTTTACGACAGAGTGGCTTGGAGTTTATACAGGCCGTGTTGAAGCTGATAGCTGAACTGGGGTGTTTTCCTTCAACAAGACAGGTGACAGTCTGGGAGCCGTTCGGTCATCTCGCTGGAGTCAGTCTGGGAGCCGTTCGGTCATCTCGCTGGAGTCAGTCTGGGAGCCGTTCGGTCATCCCGCTGGAGTCAGTCTGAGAGCCGTTCGGTCATCTCGCTGGAGTCAGTCTGAGAGCAGTTCGGTCATCTCGCTAGACAAGTCTATCTTCGTCGGGACCAGAACATTATTGCATATTTTCCCTTTTCCCTACACCTAATCCCAGCTCTAACCCTAAACTAACCCTAAACCTCACCGAACACACTGACTGAATCGTATGATTTACCCTAAACCTAAACCCTAAGCGGGAAACAGCCTTTTCCCTTGAGGGGACCAGCTAAAAGATAATCTTATGGGGACCTAACTGTCATATTTCATCTTATCGTCTCTACATGTATTGTACAACCATGATCTCACACACACCAACACACACACACACGCACCAACACACACACCAACACACACACAGACTGTGGTGTGTGTTGGTGTAGGATGTGAGTCCAGACTGAATGTGTTATTAACTGTTGATTATTCAAATGTATGTCCCAAACGTTTTGGTGACCAATTTGCTGTGTATAATCTGCGTAATTAAATTATTTTTCACATCACAAGTTGAAGTCCACCTCTAGCCTCAGAAAAATAGTGATTCCCACAACAAACCAAAAACACATTACACCTCCCAGAATGAATGGACCATTACGTCATGTCCACAGGTGTGATGTAACAGGTCTTCTGATTGGCCGGTGAACGTGAAACTGGTTTGTAAAACAGGTGACACGCCCACGGCTGTGGTTGAAACAGACAGCGGTATTGACGAGACAACACGCCGTTCGACGGTAACATGAGGGAAAGAAACAGACACCTGGACATGACTACCATACGCTTATCAGCCGCTTTGTGCTGGGTGAATAGTGGTGTAGGCCACGGTAAAAAAGCCGGTTTGAATCCTCAAATCGACCAGCTGAAGAAACGTCCGTTGTGCCTCCCTGAATAGAGTGATTTCAAAACTAGGGCTGACCCTATTAGGTCCTCTGGTCACTGTATTACAGTTAGGAGTCCAGCTGTCTAAATGACATATTTTCTTCTGAGACACACCTGTCTGATTTGCATCTGTCTCAGTGGATGTGGTCCTTGTGGAGGCTGGGGGTCAGTCAGTGTTCGTCACCATGTCAGCAGTGGTTCACCACTTATTTTACACCTGTACCCCTTATACACCTGTACCCCTTATACACCTGTACCCCTTTTACACCTGTACCCCTTATACACCTGTACCCCTTTTACACCTGTACCCCTTATACACCTGTACCCCTTTTAAACCTGTACCCCTTTTACAGCTATACCCCTTTTACAGCTATACCCCTTTTACAGCTATACCCCTTTTACAGCTGTCTGCAGATCAAATTAAACAAACGGTGTGTTAATGTATGTCTGCACAACTGCAGAGAACGATTTGCAGACACAATGTCATGGATAGGTATTTAGGGGGCTTTTATTATCCTTAGTGTTTTTTTAACCTCAACCCCGCAAAAGAGCTGGTGTACAAACAAAAGCCAAGCGAATGAGTGGGATTTGGGTCAGTGTGTAAATGGGAGAATACCTGCAAATAAGGCTTAGCTACGTGCTTCAATTCAAATTAGATCAAACAAAAAGGGAGAAACAACATTTTTATCTGAGAAACAGAGACACGTTTCAGTTGGGTGAAGCTTCAAATCAGAGCGGGGCACATGTCCAGCTTCAGTCGGGTTATTATAATTCAAAACAACGCAGTTCACAATAAATTGCACGCAAGGCTCGCCGGATTACCATGGCGATTTTAGGTCTTGAATGTTTTCCGGCTAAATACAGACTTGATAAAGAGCTGAAGTGTAAGACCTCAATTAACAAAGACTTAACTAAATCACAACAAAGAAGTAGCCTACTTCAAAAACAACACAATGTGGCTTCGCTTAAAGACACACACACACACACACACACAGCTTGCCTAAACAGTATCTATAGTCTTGAACAATTTGCCTTACTCTGGGCTGGACCTAGTGTGACATTCCAAAGTCATCTCAAAAGCAGATTCTCCCACACAAACAATATTTTTATCATGACTTAACCTTGGTTGGATCGCAACCGATTCATCCTAATTTCCACTATGTGTCAACAACAGTTTTGGAAGGAATCAGAATTGTAGCAAATCAGAAAAGCTCTAGATCTTTATCACGACTCGACCTTGGTTGGATCGGAAACTTCTCAGCCAAATGTCAGCTATCCAAGTTTTTTGACAAGTTCTTGATAAATGTCACGACAAGTGTTTGACGCTATAAGAACGTCAGAGCTCCATAAAGAAGGCATATACCTAAACCTACCTTTGAAGATCTGCGTTTTCTTCCTGGACCTGGATTTAATCTTAGTAAACCTTCCCATGAAGTCGCTGGGCTCAAACATGTCCACCGAGAGACTGGCGATCCGGTCCAGAACAACTATGTCTTCGGTGGGGCTCTGCGGGGCTACGTGCTGGTCCGTCTCCAGGTCTGGGTCCTGACCCTGGTTCTGGGCCTGGACATTGGTCTGTGGGTCACCATGTTCTGACCCGCTGTCCGCCCCCGTGCTCCCGGGGCTCTTGATGCTACGCATGTCCTCCTGGGACATCCTACCGACTCTTAGTTTACTTTAAGCCCGATAAGACACATTCAGACACGTGTTCTGGTTCACGACTGGGTTCCGCAGCTCAAACTCAGGACGGCCCTGACGCCATCTTCTTATCAATGCTCCCGGGCAACATGTGAAGTCAGAGGACTCCAGGAGAACGGACAGGCAATCTAGAACTTCAAGTCCTTCCTTAAATGAGTTCCTTGAATGCCAGTCAAAAGGTTTTTTAGGTGGTTTGATGTGTGTTTGATTGATTTGTCTTTCTTCGCTTGCGCTTCCTTTTCTTGTCGTCAGCAGGTTGCAGAGGTTTGAATCCCGCTCTACACTCTTCTGTTAAGCCGTGCTCCCAGAGGGATGGGGGGCAGTAGTCCTTATACACAGGTAACCTAGCTGGTACAGAGTGCTGTGTTTTGTATTGTTGTTAGAGACACTGAACTCTCCTGAGAGCTCAAGCCTGTCTATTTCCCTCCTGTACTGTGTCCATTCTTTCCTGTCGTTTTTTTCTTCCTCTCTGTCCTTAGGTTTGTGGCGTAAAGAGTGTAGGCAGAGTTGGCAGACAGTTTGATTTCCTTTTTTTTTTAGGATCACAGACTGTGCCGTATGGAGTGTTCGTCTTTCAGTCCTCTCACCTGTTCTCAGTGTGTCACAGAGATACACTCCACCTCTCAGGCAGGGCGGGAGGGAGGGCCCTACTTCCTTGTCTCACACTCGATTGGGTGGTTTGGGGAGTTTAAGTGGTTTTCGCTCTCTCCCCTCTCTTCATTCTACTCTCTCTCTCTCACCCCTCCCTCCTTTGGTCTCTCACTCAGGGCTCCTTATTCCTTCTTTCCTTCACGGTCATTTTGAGATAATTGTTTCCTCTTTCTTCTCTCCTCTCTTTCTGCCCTAATCTCTCCTTCCATTTCCAACTCTGTCTCACACAGCCTCTCTGCACTGTTTTTCTCTTGTTTCTTAAAATGAGACCAGACACATGTCTCTCTGTCACCCCATTGTAGAGCATTAGAGCCAAATGGAATGCCAGACCAAAACACATGCTGTGTGTGTGTGTGTGTGTGTGTGTGTGTTTGTCTATAGCCACTGGTCAAGGCTGTTAAGCCAGTTACAGTAACAGCAGTGTCTGAATGAATAGAGTGTAGAGTTACAAACACACACACACACACACACACACACACACCTCCATGGCGAGGGAGACAGGTAGGGAAAGAGGAGGGCGAGAGATGAGTGAGACTTTGTAGTGTTTTAGCTAGTAAGCTGAGAATTCTGCTACACCTGACATAAAACCTGCCAATCTGTGTGCAACCAATGCACTTTGATCTGATTTGACAGAGACAGAGAGGGAGAGAGAGACACACAAGCAAGGGTGCACGTGTGATTGCAAAGGAAGAATGTGAAGAGCCGTCTCCGCCCAGCCTGAACAAACAGAAGACAGGGTAAACCCCAAACTGACAAAGGCTGGTGACTCAGAGTGACAGTTTGGTGTCAAACCCACAGCCAAAACCAAACAAAACCATAACTGGCTCACTCTCCTAACCTGGTAATTTACTGACTTTCTCAATCTTGTTCTAAGATCTCCCTCATCAAGAGCAACTGCAGCACATCGACGCACAAACACAGTGATAACGTGAAAGGATATTTAAAGATGGATATAACAGAAAAGAACAGGATTCTTGTGAGATCACTAGAACTTACTATCATGTGAGACAGGGGTCTCTGCCCCACTGCGACTTCATACCGTTTATGTCACCGTTGTCAAGACGGAGAGTCCTTTGAGACTGTGCCTCCGTGCGTGCGTGCGTGCGTGAGAGAGACTGTGTGTGACCGCATGCTAGAGCTTGTGCGATTGCAGTATAACTGTTATCGGTGGTTATAAACAAAAAACAAGTGGACAAAAATGAGGAGGCCTTGGGTTTAAAGTCACTGTCCGGTGATAATCTCACATTCAAGTATGATGTTAATTCATATTTGTGGCCAAAGCTTACATTGGGGGAAAAAACAGATTTTAAAACAAACAGATTAAATGTGTCGAAAACAGATATCTAAAATGCTTTATTTTTCCCCTCAGACAATGTCATCCTACTGTAGACATTGACTTGGCAAGTGAATGACCTACTTCAGTCTATTTGCAGGAGAACTTTCAATGACCGAAATGTACTCACACCATTCCAGGAAAATATCTATTTTTTTGTAGTGAGTGTTACTACAGTGGATACCCTGAATTTGCCCGCACATTATCAACATTATCTGAATTACAGCAACAACGACTTTCAACAATAACTTTTAGTTGACCAGCTTACAGAATCAAGATTTTTGGGATATGTACAATAAAGTTTTTTAGATAGCACAAGGCTTCCCAACACAAGTAGGTTATTGATGTCTCACTAACAAAAATGGAAAAGAGTAGAGTTTTAGCTGGCAGCTTTAGCTGGCAGGATGATTGCCAATGACAGGAATTTCACTTGCTCGGTTGAGGAGAGAAGACTGTGCATCTCAGTGATGCCGATGAAAGAGAAGGAAGGTAGGTGCTGCTTGTCCAGAAGCTGTACACCCTTCCGTTAAACAAAAGAAATTTGACATTTTAGGAGGAGCTTTTATATCATTCCACAATTACTACAGATACAATATATTCAGAGAGAATTCAATCCACTTCACTTTTTCCACGTTTTGGTATGTTACAGCTGTGTTCTAGTCCAAAATAGAATAAATTGAAGGGAATGAATATGTAGCAAATGGGATATTTCAGTTTTTAATTTTTAGTAACTTTGCAAACATTTTGAAAAAAATTATTTTGCTTTGTCATTATGGGGTATTGTGTGTCGATTGCGAACTAGAAAAAATCTATTTTAGAATAAGGGTGTAATGTGACAAAAGAACATCAGAATACCTTCCAAAACCACGGTATATTATGGACATTTTCTTATAATTACTATGGAAACATTCTACATAATGCATTATTTGCTTGGAAAAAATGTGTTTACACTGCCAATGACAGACTAAAACATGGCTTCCATGTTTTAATCTGTCACATTGATGAAACCGATTGTAAAAACAAATAAATTAAATCTGAATAAGGAAAACATTACCCATGTGGAGGCATAACGATGTGCCAGTAGGCCTAGTAGCTAAAAGTAAGACTGACCAGGGAAAATAAAAAGAAAGGGATATAATATGGCCAACAATGTAAACAATGTTGTTTGCCAGCCAGTGGTTTCCTCTTTCTCATGACAACGGGTCGCAAACCGTGCTGCTGGGACATTGCCGTGTTTCGCCTAACAGATACAGGAGTTTATCGCAGTTTCATTTGGATTCAAATTCTTTGTGTCTCTATATGATCTAAGGGAAATGTGTCTCTAATGTGGTCATAGATTTGGCAGGAGGCTCTCTGTCTCTCTTTAATAACATGTTAGTCGTGTTAAGGAGCAGTCATCGTGGTGCCTGAGAGGGCGAGAGGCGTGCCGTCCCCTCAGGACAAACAAAACACACACACACAAGTCTTTAGCCTCCACGCAAACAGGACATTGCTGCAGTCCCTGAAGTCTTTCCCTCCTAGGTAATTGGTCCATGACAATACCAAAACAGCCAATCACAATGGGCCCTGGGGTTGTAGTTGTGTGGAAGCTGAGAATGTGGTGTCAGACAGAGTCGACCAATCACTGTAAGGAGACTAGAGGAGGCAGTCTCAATGATGTAACTGATTGAGGCCTTTTGTGTGGTTGTGTGAGGGAGAGGTTCAGAGACAACTGGTGGTTAACATGTGAATGGGTTGGTAGTGATGCTGCTGCAGACGAACCTAACACTCATTAAATGGACAATGGGTTTATAGGTTGTACCGATTGTTAGTGGGAAGAAAAACACACAACCCGGCTGTGGCAAGTGTCACACTCCGCCACTCACTTCTGATGTCCTGCCACATTCTGCCAAGTTCTGCCGCACCTTACCAAGTTTTGCCACACGCTGCCACACCACCTGTTGTCCACCAATGCAGCTGATGATCTATTCTCTGGCAATGTTACCTGGCTTCCATGTTTTAGTCAGTCACATAAATGAGACATCTGCACATCAGCACAGTGACATCTGGTCTTGAGACCCCAACGCAGTGACATGTGGTCCTGAGACCCCAACGCAGTGACATCTGGTCCTGAGACCCCAACGCAGTCACATCTGGTTCTGAGACCCCTGCACAGTGACATCTGGTCCTGAGACCTGTGCTGTCTGGGTAGTTCTGTTTCTGCATAGTTTGAGAAGGGCCCGTGTTTATTGACACCTGTTGTTTACGAAGCATGTGACAAATGCCATTTGATTTAATTTGATTAGTGTTTTTATTCTGGGTGTATGAAAGGCAGAGTTCAGCAGGCTTCAGTTATGGGGAAAAAACAACAACAAACACAAACCAGAACAGGGAAACAAAACAACAACAAACACAACTAACAAAATCTAGCGTACATTACTGACTGTATTATTCAGTGTCTTTGTACTCTTATTTCTCTCTCTCCTTATCTCTCTCTTTGTGTCTCTCTTTCATAAAAACACAATGACACCACTCTAAGTAATGTCGTCTAGGTGACGGTCAAGACAAAGCCCATCTCATTGCTTGTCCTGGTGTTTATTGCATTACCCAGGATTAAACAGCTGGAACAGGACATGTGCTAAACACTAACGCTACAGTCCTGAAACCTGGCTGTTCCAGATCGCTGGGACCACACACACACACACACACACACACACACACACACACACACACACACACACACACACACACACACACACTTGACTGTTCCTGTGGGAGAACCCATTTTTTGGTTATGGAATAAGCTATGGAACCCCGTTGTTTTATTGAGAGTACATCACATCTGCTCAAACTCACCCTTAGAATGGTGCCCCTTGCTCTCCTTCTCACTGCTCCCATTGTCGTCGTCATCCTCCTCCTCCTCAGACGACGACGAAGAGGAGGACGCATTTACCAACAGACCCTGGAGGACGAGGAGGGTCAGGAAGATCTTGAGCATCATCCCGTCAGTGTGATGGTCTTCAAGGTCTCCTCGATAGGCTCTCCGGTATCAAACAGGCCACGGCAGAAGTCCCCTGGTAATGATTTTTTTAGGCAGTCAGTTCTCAGCCAGTGATGAACTTTGATTTCAGTCAATAGGCACTGTGGACGTCCTCTGGAAATTCGACTAGTTATCAACCCTGGCAGGCACTCAGTAGGAATGGTTTCCTGATTAGAGAGTTTTTTTCAGCTGGGCTAAACAAAGAGGTCAACAGCGCTCCCTTATTTAACTATAACGCATGACAAGGTTCAGCCTCTCTCCACTCATCAACGCGTCTCCTTATGTACTCAGGCTCACCTGGGCCGGGCTTTTAAATATCTCCTGAGGCTGCCGAGGCCTCCAATCAGGGATCCAGAAGAGGCGGAAGGTTCCCAGTAACCCCCCCCCTTCCTCCCCAAAACCACACCCACACAACACAAGTCACTCCTTTTTTGCAGGTCCTCATCCACACGCTGGCACACAGACCTTATCTAATCTGCTGCCTAATTTAGGCTGTATTTTTCTTACTTGGTCGGTATAGATGTGTGAAGTCCAGAAGACTGCTCCTGGGGGAGGTGCCACAGACTTTGATGGAGTGAGGAATCTGTGGTTGAAATGTAGCTAATGACTTCACAGTCCCCCAGTCCAAAACATATTTAAGGCAATGTACAATCTTGAACACGGAATTCCCTATAAAAATATCCCTATAAAAAAGATATTTCACAGCAGCATTTTGTCTGATTGGAAAGTAACATATTGCCCCTTAGTTTCATTCGCAACTAAGGAGTTTTATTTGTGGTCTTCATTAATGCGACAATTCCTTTGTAGTAAACACAGCGGCGGTCGGTCTGAGAAAATGGATTTCCAGTTCAGGAGAACGTTAGTCATTCTTTCTCAATATTACGTGGAAGGCACATTCACCTGTTTTTTAATTCAGCCACTATCAACAATCCCGTTCAAATAGCTATGACATTATGTGGGGCTATTTATGAGCTCAGTCAATTGAGAAACAACTCTCGTTTTCAGTGACCATCTGGCCAAAAGGCAGAAGGATACATTCATCAATGAAATGCAATAATTTCAAAATTGGTTTTCAAAGACCATGATGACATTTTCATCTCATTTTAACCCGTTTTTTTCTGTGGAGTAAGGCATCTATTTTCTTCCGGTTTCTTTCGCCCTGATGCTTACTGAGAAGGAATAAGGCAGTTCAACAGTCCGAAAAGCACCTGCCAGTAAACATGGACGATTTTCTGCTGGATTGCCAGGCAAGAGCAACCAGACCGAGAACTGCTTAAAAGGTGGTTAACAGGCACCTCAAAACCAGTTATCCTCTCGTCAATTGCCACTGATGTGTTTGACGAATGTGTTCGTCACTATTTTCGTTGACGCAATATATACTGGGTCAAAATGCCAATATAGGAATGACCCATGAAGTAACCTACATTTATACTGGATTGATCTATAACATCTTGTATGAAAGCTTGCTTTCTGGCCAACCGACGCTTTTAAGCAGTTTTGCCACGGTTGGGCAGTTTCATCCAGCTCTGGCCAAAATGTAGGTTACCTTCTGTAGTGTCAACTATGCCAACAATGAACTGTGCTTCGACTCACATTTCTCTTGTAAAAAATGGCATTGGATTCCATCGATTTCTTTTCCTCCGAATGCAACGGTTTAAATTGCTGTTTTTGATTGTGTCATCTGGAAAGTGTCAGGAATTGTATAACTCAGTGGTTCTAATGTGTCGCACATGCCTTTGTCGCCACCTTGTTGCAATCCGAAAAGTGTGCTGACTGACTGAGACATGGAACCGTTATTTCGTGTCATTAACCTGCCGCAATGTTGCTCCAGTAAAACAATTAGGTTGGCTCAGTCAAGTGGAAGTCTTAAACAGTCCACGTGGAATTGGAAAGACAGGAGTTATTCATTAAAACTTCCTACAGGAATGCGTGAATTTAATGAGGGATTACAATAGGGAACGCAGCTTTTAATCCTCAGTTTTTGGCTGATATAAATATCCATTAATATAAGCCAAAGCACATTTTCTCCAAGCCCCGCTCCAACAGTGTGAAAGAAAAGGGCATATCTGCGTAAAAAGATTTATAAAAACAAAAAATGTTGTTCACTTTGGTTGACTAAAATGAAATGTGACAAATTATTTTTGGGACTCAAGTCTTGACAAACGCTGGCCTACAAGTTATTCAATGCCAACAGCTCATTTATTTAATTACATAAAATGCAGGCAAAGCCGTAGCGTTAGGTGAACGTCTTTAGATACGGTTTAACGTAAGGTTGTGCTAATTATCCGATTAGAAGCAATGGCTAGTAAGGTTGATTTTGACTGATTGGATTACACCAATTTGTCGTCTGGCGAGTCTTAATTGTATTCTCTGTCAGTCATATGCTTACTATAGGTTAATGAGGAGATTCATTTGATTTGACAATAAATGTTACTAAAACAGGGACAATTGTTTTACTGAAATGTGTCCTTTTGACAATAAGTAGACACTATTCAGATATGACAAAAATGTAACTAAAGCGTCAAAATGACTAAACCTGGACTACATAAAGAAGGGTGCCAAAATGAACACTCAACATTTAGCCAAAATAAAACTACTATCTTAATTTTTTTCTGATATGCTTTCAGAAAAATGACAATCCCTAACAAATCTGGGCGGATTGTTCCCATGAGACAAAATAAGAAAAAAAAAATAGACAAAATAAAAAATATATTTGCTGTTTATCCTCTTCGTATTTCATTCAAAATACCCCGTCCCGCCCCCAAACCATTATAATCTTAAAACAGATCTTCCTCCTTCCCTCGTTTGTTTTGTATTTTAAGTAATATTCTTGACTTCAGAAACACAAATCCTTTTCACCACACACCATTCAGGAAGTTATTTCAGCAATCTCTTTACATATGTATCCAACATAAGAGTTTTTCTTCAGTTTTCAGTTTCAGTGTTAAGCCAAAAATAAAATAAACAAATAATGTTAATATTAATAATAGTTTAAATAAATACTTTTGGGAGATCCTACCAAGGACCCGTTGCGGTAGCTCCGCAGGTATTGTAGAAACTAACAGAATGGAAAGTGATTTCAGGGACACACAGAGTATTAAATATAATAAGTGAATGAATGAAAAAACACTTCTGATGGGAGTGATTTTAAGTAGGACTAAAAAACAATTTAAACAACACCTAAATTCACTTAAATAAAGTGTTCAAAATGTATATAATTCCCTTTCAATAGTATTTCTCAGTTTTTAAGGTTTAGGACACCTGCCCTCATATTTAAAAACTTATGGAATTTATTTGCCTAGGGACGGGAATGCTACTGCATAGTTGGTATGACCCACATACTCTGCTCAAAAAAATGAACATGTAATCATCAGAGTATAACACCAAGTCAAATAAACTTCAGGGATTTCAATCGGTCCAGTTAGGAAGCATAAGCAATTGTGAATCAATGTCACCTCTTTTGGGGCAAAAGAAAACCCCAGGTGGTTGCAGATGGTTGCCACAAACAATTGCTCTCTCCTTATCCTTCCTGACTGATTCTTCTCCAGTTTTGCATTTTGCTAGTGTCCTTGTCACTACTGGAAGCATCAAGTGGTACCTGCAGCCCATTCAGGTTGCACAGGTAGTCCAGCTCCTCCAGGATGGTACATCCATACATGCCGTCACAAGAAGGTTTGCTGTGTCTCCCAGTACAGTCTCAAGAGCATGGAGGAGTGACCAGGAGACGAGCTGTTACACGAGGAGAGCTGGACAGGGCCGTGGAAGGGCATCAACCCAGCATCAGGAGCAGTATCTGCTCCTTTGTGCAAGGAGGAACAGGAGGAGCACTGCCAGAGCCCTAAAAAAATAACCTCTGGCTACTGGTGTGCATGTTTCTGACCAAACTGTCAGAAACAGACTCCATGAGGGCCCAACATCCTCTAGTGCAGTGTTTTTCAACCCTGGTCCTGGAGGCACACCGCCCTGCATGTTTTAAATCTCTCCCTGCTCTATCACACCTGATTCAAATGATCAGCTAATTATCAAGTCCTTGATGAGCTACATCAGTTATGGGAGGGCAGAGAGAGATCTAAAACTTGCAGGGTGGTGTGCCTCCAGAAGCAGGGTTGAAAAACACTGCTCTGCTGGGACCTATGTCACAGCCCAGAACCGTGCTGCTTGATTGGCATTCGCCAGAGAACACCAGAATTGGCAGGTCCACAATTGGTGCCCTGTTGTTTTCACAGATGAGAGCAGGTTCACACTGAGCTTGTGATAGATGTGAAAGATTCTGGTGAATGTTATGCTGCCAACAACATTATCCAGCATGACCTGTTTGGTGGTGGGTCAGTGATGGTCTGGGTAGCCATATCCTTGGAGGGTCGCACAGACCTCCAACGTGCCAGCCAACGGTACCCTGACTGCTGTTAGGTACCGGGATGAAATCCTCAGACCTGAATCCAAATGAGAACATCTGAGACCTTATGTATCGGTGCATCCGACACCACAAAGTAGCGCCACAGACTGTCCAGGAGCTCACTGATGCCCTGATCCAGGTCTGGGAGAGACCACAGGACACCATCCATGGTCTCATCAGGAGCATGCCCAGATGTTGTCGAGAGCTCATACAGGCACGTGGGGGCCACACAAACTACTGAGTCACATTATGAGTTGCCATGATGAAATTCACGCAAATTGGAACAGCCTGTGATTTCACTTGTTTGCTTAGATTTTTGGTGTGAGTTTGAATCCAGTCCTCAATAGGTTGATGATTTGGGTTTCCATTGACCGTTGTTACGTCATTTTGTTTGCAATGAAGATTATTAAAGATTTTGATCTTTAATATATTTCGTTCATCGGGACCCAGTGTGTGATTTAAGTGTTCCCTTAATTTTTTTGAGTAGTGTATTTATTTCCAATAATCAATGTGCCTCCTCCATTGCTATATCCAAAGATATCTCTGGCCCTTTCCTTCTGCCTAACGAAATTCAGTTAACTCCCATATTGCCACTCCCAATTTATCGACATGCACGGACCAAATGCTTATGCTTTATTTTTACGTTAACCGATGATGTACCCGACAACACACTCATATAAGACCATAGAGTTCAGCAAACATATCGTGGATACTATGATTAATAACACATCGAACATATATGGCACCACTTACATGTGAGAGCTAACCAGGGCTAATGTAAAGCAAGTCATAATGACATTGGCTTCCATACCCCCGGGGCCATTTGTGTTGGGTTCACAGTATTAAATGAGACTGTGGGTCTTATTTGGTTTGATTCTTGCCTTGTCAAGTTACTCTATCATCAACGCGAGTAGGCTACATTATATAGGGCCGATGGTATGTGCAGTACGCTTTACATCGGTGACGCAGACTGTAAAACTGGGCACAGAACGAAAGAAAATTGTGGTGGCGACAGATCTAACAGACACTAACAGCACTCAGTAGTGGACGTTAACCAGTTCTACCAGAAGCGATTTGCACCAGACAAACAGGGCTCCATTGACAACGATTGACAAACATGTTAAAAGAGTCCTACAGCGAAAAGAACAAAACGTCATTGGGAAAAAAAGAATGCCAGGCTAAAGAGAAGTGTCTTTATAGAAAAATAACAACAAATAATAACAAATGACTTCCTGGCACAACATGCAACTTTTACAATAAATGAAAATGTTTGTTTTTTTTACCACCAGAAGCATGACTGATGGCTTTTAACTAACTACTGCATTTGACAAATTCAGTGCCATTTAAGTAAAAATCATGGGCAGTTGTACATCATTTGAATGGTACCTATATAGACTTCATAACACTTTCACATCTCAAACAAAAACACATTCATAAGCAGTACATTCTTACGTCAACAGCCACAAGTTAAAACAGCAACAAGTGACAATACTGTGATACAGTAAATATACCATATTAAGGTTGTTCACATACTCTCTCCCATAGATCTCTACTTATCTCCAAATATCTAGAAAGATGCGCACTGGACCTGTAAATCTGTACATCAACTGGAAATTAATGTATGGGGTACTCTTATATCTTATCATCTGATACGCTCACCAACCATTTTATGTGAATAACATTGACTTTATGTAGACTTTGTGTATTCCGTCATTATACATTTCTGGACACAAGCAACACCGCTAGATATTAGGTAAAATTCAGGTTGTGTGTAAATGTACTTTATGATAAGAGGCGATTCTGATTGTATTACAAAGTCCTTATGTAGGTACCCGTTCAAATAAAATGTTGACCAAGAAGTATCGTGCATGGATTTAAAGAAAATGTAAATCTTTGAATTCAATAACAACTTGAGCAGGAATTGACTGTTACCAAAAATAGTTATACTTTTTTTTTTAAAAAACATTTCTTAAAAGTACAGTATTTAAAATGAAAGTTTACAATCTAGAATAAGATAGGCATGAAACCATGAGTTACACACATTAAGGTGGAGGGCGACACCCAGCCACCCCGTCTCATTGTTGCTGTGATGTACACCACTAATGCAATTCTCCAGGAGAGGAGTGTCCAGTGAGGTGCAATGTTCTGTACGCTGAAGACAGAAATGCACTGAGTAGAAGTGACTTGGTTCCCTATTCGAAAAAAAGCAGAAACCCGTATCCTTTCTACAAATTACGTTTCTACAACATTGCATCCCCAGGAACCAACCCACGAGACAAGAAATTGCCTCACAGGCAGCGAATACGACACATAATAATAATTAAACGCCTGCCTTTTCATACTCAACATCAGGATGACATACCTGTGGGCCAGACACCATCGTGTTGTCCCGGCATGGAAACTGGGTTGACTGCACGTTGGCTCAATGCATTGACTTACTGCAAAACAAAGAAAAATTGCACCGGATGGACCGAAGGCCATGTGTTTACAGACTCACAGGACTACAAGAAGCCTGCTATGAGTTCCACGTGAGCAGGGGGACTTGCTGTTGAAAAAGGCAGTGCTCCAGAAACAACAGTCCAATGACGATTTGTGGGGAGACTACAGGACACTTCTGAGCAGTAGCCTGGCATGTTATGTTACCCTAAAAGTATACACCAAAACACGTGGGAGGATTTCACCGTCTCCATTACAGAGTGCGGACCACACGGAGACAGGGAAACTAACGCATGAGGCCAAATCAAAGATGGTTTCTTACGTTCTAAGGATTCATGCATGCTTATAACAAGTAACTAAGCACTACATCAGCTTGCTTTAACAAGCAATCGTGTATAGCTTTAATGTATGGGTGGTGGTTCGAAGAATATCAACTCATTCAGCAATAATCAATGAATACGGGCTCATTTTCAAACTGAAAGTAGCAGTGACCAAGGATCATTCCAAAGATATACAAAAAAAACGAGGGATTCATACTGGTATATGTAAGTTATTACACAAATTATGTCAGCATTAAGTCGATGTTTACCATTAAAAAAAAAAAAAAACAATCAGTAAAAGTGACTACACGTACAGTCAGTCAATTTACTGTTCAGTCCTACATTACATTCCAGTCACAATTGGACCATGATCTTGCCGCCCTCTACATTAAAAACACTGAGTATAGCGGCCTTACATGCAAGGCAATGGGATTGCACGTTTGTAAACTAAAATGGAATACTGAAAACAAGCATACCATATTGGATTTAACGATAAATTCATTTTATTCATGGTTGAATGCCGGGTAGCCGTAAGCTTTGTACCACACACACGGGCAAACTGACTTTGCCTTTTTGTTTTTTTTTACCTTTCATTGTTAGTAGGGAATGAAAAAACATCACTTTATCTCACATAAAAGTATGTTTTCGAGATCTTATTCCAAGTGTAAAAGAAGTGCAGATGCTTAGCTATCGAAGTCCACTGTGAGAAAGCTGCTATTTACAAGCCTTTCATAGTCTTACAGCTTCATCAGGCTAGCTTTACCAAGCCCTGCTACATACTCAAGGCGAGACATGAATAGGACATGTTCCAGATTGCATAAAAATAGAAACCCCATCTGTATCACATATTCTGTAACACGCAGGGCAGACGGCTGACCTGGAACATGGCCATTGGAATCACAGTTACGAGTACGACGCTACGTTGAGCGGAAACTGGTTGAGGCATTCAAAATGCCCGCGAGTACCAGACTTTCTACTCCAGCTCTTCGACTATGCAGCACAGCACAGTCTACTCTGAGATAAGCCTCTCATCAGTTCACACAAGCTATACCCTAAAACATATAAATCGGGAGCTCAGTCTGTAAAGCGGTGAAACTGACCAAAGTTGGGACTATTTAGTCCTTTAAAAGTTATACAAAATGGACACAAACATACTGAACTGGGCAAGTTATGATGCAAACTTAACGGATCAGATTTACTGAGCATGATGCTTTTATAATTATTTGTTTGATACATGAATAAACCACAAACCTAAAACCTGATCTTCATTTATGCTCTATGCAGAGATATTCAACTCATCATGGAGGCCAGAAAACAATTCTGGTTTTCACCCTCTTATTTTAATAACGGACTGATTGAGATCTGGAAAACGAAGTAAGAGTTGACTGGCCCTGCTTTACGGTGTTCCAAACATTACACCTGACAGAAATCGTATATATCTGGACCAAAAGGGTACAATCCTAACTAGAGACGTGCATAGCAGAGAATCTTTTCATGTTATTTCTGCAATTGACATCACTGCATGATTTTCTAGATGCAAAATAAAATTACGTACACAGTTCTCGAGTTAGGATTCAACCCCTCACGCAGCAACTAGTTCAACTTTCTGAGCTTGTCCAAAACCCATCTGTGAAAGAAGGCTTTTAAATGTGGTCAGTACACTTCATCCCAAACCTGAGGTGGAGTGCCAGCCATTCCATAGCAACAGAATACCTGTCAGATACTCTGTCGCTCCAAGGTCATGTTCATTAGGGCACGCAATGGAAAAGTCAAAAGTTTCTTATTGGACAGGCCGAGGTGAGCTCTCCTCGTTTTAGTTCATTTACTTCCTTTTGATCTCTAATGAACACAACCCGGGAATCGGTCGCTTATCTCAGGAGTCAAAGCATTTCATGATGGCCTCCCGGTCGAACTTGAAGTTGAGAAAGGACCTGGAGGAGAATAAGTATTCACAGTGGCCATTGCAGACCGTCTGGTGCCCATTGGTGGAGCTGCACGTGTCACATGTGGGTGGTGCATCTGGTGAGAGACAGGGAGTAGTTTCACTCAAAAGCCAGGTAGACACATAACCTTTAAGAGGGAGAGTTTGCCTCAACGTGTTTAGTTCCAGACAAGGGGCGTGGATCAAAATATGAAAACTCAGTTGGGACAGTTAACAGATAGAGTACCTAAATGTCACTGCATAGCCTGCACTGTTATTAATGTGTTGTGATACCAGTGCAGATAGGGCAGTTACCGTTGAACGTTCAATTCTTTGGTATCGCCCGGCAAGACAGTAGATTATACAGGCCTGGGGAAAGTTGTGCAATTCAAATGCAATCGGAGAGGAAGAGGCAGATTTCGGGCAATCTTTACCCATCTGAAAGGGAAGCACTGTGAGACTGGTTGATGCCGCCAGCTGCACGCTGAACGACACCACAGTGCTTCGGTGGTAGATATAGACTCGCAAACCGATCTTAACATTTCAAAAAACCTACTGGGGATTTAAGTCTAGGATTCGTTGCCATGGTCGGGCAAAAAGACTAACATAATAAATAAAACAAGCTATGCATGGCAGAACGAGTCCAACATCTTTGGGGCAAGGCCTCATAGTGAAGCAATGACAATCAACTGACCCAGTAGAAAGGGACATAGGTTAACAAACTAACAAACCAGTCGGTACAGGCTTGTATACACTTGTTCCTCCTGAGTTCGTAGGCTTTCTTTTGAAATAGTTGATTCCAGACTATCATAGTTGGACATCTCGATAGTCTGGTAACGTGAGACTACAGCAGAATGAACTTCATTGAATCCTACAGGCAATAGCAGCCATAGCATCATATTGGGTCATTCAATAAATGTTTTCCTTCATTGTTTTAATAAGAAAACATTGTTAGTATAAACATTAAGAAATTAATTTCAGTTCGTCAAATCACCACTTCTGAGTTGTCACTCTTTCAAAATGTATGACTTTGATGTTGACGTGAAGTACACCTTTCATATCTCACTCAGAAATACTCAACTAATGCAGATGGCAAACTCTCCTCTTGGAGTGTGTTAAGTGTATGGAATGAGTAAAAGTATGTTCACACAGTAGTCGTTCACTAGTGCCACACAACACAATTATAAGTCGCTATAAACTGTCATAATACTACATTGCTGTTGTTCACTGCATCCAATACCTGTATCGAAGTTGTCCTGTAGCCTTCTGGGCTGGAGTCTCTTCTCCTCTTTCTGTAATGAGTTTCACAATTTTAATAAATCTGTAAAAGCACTTTGTGAAAGCTACTGAGATTAAAAAATAAAATACAACTGATTGATTTATAAATGCATAACTAGCAACAGAAGTTATGATTGATACGACATTAGGGGTGGTTGGTACAATTACATGAAAACAATGTGGGTGGTAAGTTACACAGCTAGATTTCAGTTTCACCTGCAGGTTGCTGACGCCATTAGCTCTTTTCTTCAGGTTGGGAGAATCCTGGTGCTTCTTCCCATTGCTTTTGAAATTGGGACTCTGCAAAGAGGAACAAGTGCCATAGTGTCAGGGATTCACGTAAATATTATACTCTCTAAACAATATGGTAAATCGTTGTTTTTTTGGTGTATTTTCAATTATACTGTGTTTTGGGAAACCATTTAAAAAAAGAAAACTATTTAAAATCCTCAAATCGTAGCACAATTTTGTTTGAGTATTGTCTATGGCCTGATACCGAATCAGGCCAAACTGGGCAAGTCTTTACAAGCCCATGTCA
The DNA here is from genome assembly GCA_016801175.1 of Esox masquinongy. Lineage (NCBI taxonomy): Eukaryota > Metazoa > Chordata > Actinopteri > Esociformes > Esocidae > Esox > Esox masquinongy. Next base: position 39,390 of record JACXGI010002573.1, read on the forward strand.
CCACCTGCTGGTGACAGAAAAGCACACACCAAAGCATACACCGCTGTTGTGTTTGAGTGAACGGACGTTGTTAGGAAATTCGTGTTTGGCTCAGGGCAAAGAGGTCCTGGTGAGTAAACACAAACTGAATGTTACCAAGGACCTTCAGAACCCATCTGCTTATGCACGCAGGCGTGGCTACCGGAGTCATTAAAACACATTTTGATACGGTCCGATTCAGAGTAGATAGATAGGTACATGCAACGTTTCATTGTTTTCAGTACTCCTCAGTAGACACGTTATTCATTTGATTATCCAGATTCTCCCAATTGTCTGTTTGAGTCAATTCCTACAACTCCCAAGATCCCCCTCTGTAACTGGGTGGAGTGGTGGGACTCATGGTTAAGAGAGACAGCCACTGATAGCTTGCTAAACCTGGGGATAACACTCAGCCGGGTTTTAACAATTGTAAAGTAATGTTTACAATGATAACACTCAGCCGGGTTTTAACTATTGTAAAGTAACGTTTACAATGACTCGACGGATAAATAGATAATATTGTGGAACCGTCTGGCTATCAAATTGATTTGTTAATATTATTATAACATCATCCAAAAAGTGTGAGCACACCAACAGATGACCCATAGAGAACAAACAACCAACCTTGGCCTTCAGGAGTTCTGAGAGCTCATATTGGCTCAGCTGTCCCAGAGGCTTCGGCTGCTTCTGCTTTCCCCAGACCTCTCCTGGGAAGGCCTCGGTCAATAACTGTGCCTGTCTATGTCTGGCTCTGAGGATGGAGAAATCATTAAATTCATGTTCAGAGCGTTTTATTGTCCGCCAAATCGCATTTAGCGTCGAGCTCCTCGGTGTCGTACCGGGCTTTGTCTAGAGGTTTGCATGGAGTGCTGCCGTTGGATGCAAAATCCTCGTCGCTGTCTGTAGACTCCCCTCTGCGCTTGGCAATCCATTCCCTCAGTGGTCTATGGACGGCAAAGCAGACATGTTTGAATCGATGACATACCTGCTTTCTGCCAGCTTTTGGCTTCTTATTGCTTACTGAACCAGTAAGAATGCCGCAAGCCATGCGCGTGTGGCAAAATATGAAATCGATTTACCATTTTATTATTTGTTCTGCACTAAAATAACAGGATATTTGAATTGTTTACTACATACTTTCATCACATGCAATATCCGGTCATTCAAGTGTTTCAGAAATGTTAGTTTTTTTTTTTACTGTAAAGAGTAAGACACTTACCTTACAAAAGGAATGGCCATGAAAAACTTATTGGGGGCGAGTCCCAGTTTGGACTTAGGAGTCATGTCATTCCTGTGACATGGTAGTTTCTCTATCGGGAACCACTCAATGTTCTTCAACAGACAGATCAACAAAAACCATGAATGGGCTATTTGCTCATTGTATCTATTGCTCATTGCTCATTGTATCTATTTGCGCATTGTAGACAAAAACAGTAAACAGGAGAAAAAAGATGAGGAAGTTAAGTGGTAACCTTACCCTGATCTCCTTCCTGGTCTTGGGGTTGAACTTCGTCTCCTTGGGCACCCCAGGTATTATGTACAATCGGGCCAACTGATCAGTGATTTTCTGCTCAATGTACGTGTCTTTGCATATGCGATCTTTGATATCGAAGCCTGTCTCTTCCATAACCTGAAGGGACATCAGTAAGAGAAAGCAGTATTAGTGGTCTAGATCGGTCCAGCAGCGTGCCGATCGCCTTCAGTACCGCGTACTGCTGCTGGACGGGTTTCAGTCTGGCACACCGCTCATTCAGGAAAAAACACATTTCAACTAAAATAATTTATTGTATTGGGATTTTGTCGTCTTATGACAAAAGAATAATATTATATTATCCTTTCTACAGGCACATTCATCCTTTTCTTAAAATGACAGAGAACTAAACAAGGATGATAGATGAGTAGCTCTCCATTTCCTATCACAGTAACCTTTTCATTATACAACTCACTTCTCCCCTTCTGTGGATCAGAAGCCTGGTTGCAGTGGCACAGTCGTACCGTGAGGCGGTGACGTCAATGGCCAATTGGGAGGAGACATAAAAATGCACTTGCCTTAAGCGGGCAATTACCTCTCGCACAGCACAAACGTGGGGAGCCTCATCTTCATTGACTTTGCCCTTTGGAAAGCCCCAGCCCGACTTGGCCAAATAGCCCTGAACCAGCAAAGCCTGAAGGGGAGGATAAATATTACGTCATCATTACTACTTAAGTCATCTGACATTTTCATGGTGAAATATCACCATACATTGTTACTGTACTATACTCACGTTGTCAAGTGATTCATCTAGAATAATTGCTCCATAGGTTGGAACGCCCATCTTATATTCCTTCCATTGTTCTAATACCTTCTGTACATCCTCCCCGTTAGGCAGCAAGAATGGACAATGATTAAACAGTAGTAGGGTGTCAAGAAGAATGTTATGAAATTATATATTTTACATATAATTAAGAAATTATATAAAAATATTACATATTTTTGAAAATGCCTATATATACTGTTCCCGAAAATAAGTCATTTGAATCAAAGGCGGTGGACTAATTACACATTCAACAAGAACACTTTAGGTGTCTATATAAAAAATATTTTGCCAAAAGGCCAAATATATACACACACACACACACACACACACACACACACACACACACACACACACGTAAGGATATCCGCCTTGGCAAAGTCCCTTATCCCACACTGAGGTAATCCTGGTGCATTCTGCATGCAGAAGTCCAGGTAGAACCAGTGAGCAAGCTCGATCTGGAAGCACACGCGGATAGCGTTGTCCCTCTCTTCACTCGGGATGTGGAGGATGAACCGACTATAGGAGAGAAGAAATTCACACGGAGTGACTTCAAATCAAACCACCACACAGCAATGGGGTACCAGCATCAACAGCAAAATATGCGTTTTAAAGTATGTATAAATTGTCATTTTAGAATACCACACGACTGAGAAAATGGAGTCGAACAACTTTCCCACTCATAATTCCTAAAGTGGAACGCGTATCGTAGGTACTGGCAAAACAGCTCATGGGCACAGTTGCAACCGGGATGCGAACTCCGGGCCACAAAGCCAGTAATAAAATTAAAACATCAGCAACATAGCGATCATGTTTTATTTTACGATATCATATTACCAAACAGAAACATATGTTGACGCAGTTTGTTGGTCATTAACCAATCATCAACCTCATAAGTTAAAATGTCCCATCCTCCACTTGTTATTGAAAGCAGCCAACCTGATTGTGTCTCAGCATGAGACAAACTACCGAACAATAGACTGCCAAATACCCTTCATGATATAACTAGCGATAGAAAGGAAACAAAATTTGATCGTTTGTAACCAGTTTTGGTGCGCTATTTACCTGCAGAGGTCGTCCAATACGCCGTTGGGAATCTCCCCTCTTTTTGTCTCCATGTTGAGGATAAAACATCCCGTACTCACAATACAATGTGGTGAAAAACAAACAGCGTATAGCTACTATTTTCTCACGTCGCGATTCAATGCACAATCTTGATCAATCATGGCTAGCTATATGTTCGGGGTTCGTAAAATATTCACGCATGTACACAAACAAATATCAGCTAGCTTGCTAAAAACAAACTACATCACCGCGCAATAGAAAAAGAAAGGTTGAAGGACGGAAATGCTATGATCCAATCGTATATCAGGGGAGGCTGGCCGAGTTGAAAAGGTGATATCTTATTAGCCCAAGTTGTTGTCTTTCGAAATATCCTAACCAATCAAGACGCAGAGTCGAGCGCCGTTTGGTCGACAAAACTAGGAAATAGAGAGCAAAGATATTCGAGCTAAGACATTTTTGCAGAATTCTAGTGTAGATACATAATTTTATCAGCAGATATAAGAAAAGGAACTGAGATTCCCACTCGAAGACACGCCCCCATTACTTTTACGAGACATCTCACTTGTTTCAATGTTTTTGTGTTCGCCGCGGATTGGGTGGGGCGAGCGTTCAATTGCTTATTACGTTCTGCCTTCAGCTAGAACTGAACTATGTAGAACCAACATGTCTTTACGATATTTAGAATAAGCAATAACGTCTGCTCTGTTCGTGGAATTTCTATGCAGATTGTTAAATAAAATAATGACCATGGTCAGCCCCTCTATTCCAATATGTCAAAAAAATTTAACGAGCGATCTTTGCTCATAGATGGATAGATGCGGCAGAACGGTCCTTCAGGTCAAAAGTGTAACTTTTAAAAGGTATTTTCACAAACATCGAAAATCCATCACGGTGGACCTTATGAGTTCTTGAGGCAAATGTCTTTTTGTCAGCAGAGGGACCTATTGTGCACTTCAGAATTAATGTCCCTCTTGGTAAAGATGAGAAAAAAAGGCAATGAAAAAATGCTTGAGCTGATCTAAATCTAACCTTTATTTGAGGTAAAACTGTTCAAAGAAAAAACTAAAATTATACATATTTCATTAAAAAACTGTCCCTTTTATTGTCACCTGCATTTAATGCTTTGTCCAACATCCCCACACAATATAACAGCACTAACTCTTCTGCTATAATGTTTGATCCGGAGGGAGAACACATAACAAGGGATCTTAGACGATTTATCCATGCAGAATCTCTACATTCTTGTGGGGTCTCCTCGATCTTTAGCTCACCCACACTTTCTCAGTTGGGTTCAGGTCAGGGAACTGGGAGGTCCAATGCAAAGGCTTAATTCTGTGGTCAATGAGACAATTTTGTGTGGATCTGAAGGAATGCACCGGATCATTGTCCTACTGAAATATCTAAAAAATAGCAAGTTTTGGCCCTGGTAAAGCCAGACAGACAGATCTTGGTCCAAAATATCCTGGTACTTGCCATGACGCCATGTATCCTAACCAGATTCCCAGGGCCTTTAGAAGTAAAATAGCCCCACAACATCACAGAGCCTATGGAAAGTATTCAGACCCCTTAAATTTCTCAACATTTTGTCATGTTATACACTAAATTTATTATTGATTAATTTAGACATTTTTTGCCAATTTATTGAAAATTAGAAAATGTGAATATCTAGTATACAGTGGACATAAAAAGTCTACACACCCCTGTTAATATGCCAGGTTCTTGTGATGTAAAACAATCAGACAAAGATAAATTATGTCAGAACATTTTCCACTTTTAATGTGACGTATAAAGTGAACAATTCAATTGAAAAACTAACTGAAATCTTTGAGGGGTTGCATAAGTGTGCACACCCTCTTATAACTGGGGATGTGGCTGTGTTCAGAATTAACCAATCACATTCAAACTCATGTTAAATAGAAGTCATTACACACCTGCCATCATTTAAAGTGACTCTGATTAATCACAAATAAAGTTCAGCTGTTCTAGTAGGATTTTCCTGACATTGTCTTTGTTGCATCTCAGAGCAAAAGCCATGGTCCGCAGAGAGCTTCCAAAGCATCAGAGGGATCTCATTGTTGAAAGATATCAGTCAGGAGAAGGTTACAAAAGAATTTCCAAAGCATTAGATATACCATGGAACACAGTGAAGACAGTCATCATCAAGTGGAGAAAATATGGCACAACAGAGACATTACCAAGAACTGGACGTCCCTCCAAATTTGATGAAAACACGAGAAGAAAACTGGTCAGGGATGCTTCCAAGAGGCCTACAGCAACATTAAAAGAACTGCAGGAATTTCTGGCAAGTATTGGCTGTGTGCTACATGTGACAACAATCTCCTGTATTCTTGATATGAATGGGCTATGGGGTAGGGTGGCAAGACGGAAGCCTTTTCTTACAAAGAAAAACATCCAAGCCCGGCTGAAGTTTGCAAAAACAAACATCAAGTCCCCCAAAATCTCGTGGGAAAATGTGTTATGGTCTGATGAAACCAAGGTTGAACTTTTTGGCCATAATTCCAAAAGGTATGTTTGGCGCAACAACACTGCACATCACCCAAAGAACACCATACCCACAGTGAAGCATGGTGGTGGCAACATCATGCTTTGGGGCTATTTTTCTTCAGCTGGAACTGGGGCCTTAGCCAGGGTGGAGGGAATC
>JACXGI010002573.1:45528-71840 GCA_016801175.1 Esox masquinongy
GCACAAAACCTTCAGGCGTCCGTTAGAAAGCTGAAGATGAAGAGGAAGTTCACCTTTCAGCACGACAACAACCCAAAGCACACATCCAAATCCACAAAAGCATGGCTTCACCAGAAGAAGATTAACGTTTTGGAATGGCCCAGCCAGAGCCCAGACCTGAATCCAATTGAACATCTGTGGGGTGATCTGAAGAGGGCTGGGCACAGGAGATGTCCTCGCAATCTGATAGATTTGTAGCGCTTTTGCAAAGAAGAGTGGGCAAATATTGCCACGTCAAGATGTGCCATGCTAATAGACTCCTACCCAAAAAGACTGAGTGCTGTAATAAAATCAAAAGGTGCCTCAACTAAGGGTGTGCACACTTATGCAACCAGATTATTGTGAGTTTTTTATTTTTTATTTTCCCCCCCTCAAAGATTTCAGTTTGTTTTTCAATTGAATTGTTCACGTTCTAGGTCACATTAAAGGTGGAAAAAGTTCTGACATTATTTATCTTTGTCTCATTCTTTTACATCACACGAACCTGGCATATTAACAGGGGTGTGTAGACTTTTTATATCCACTGTACATAACTATTCCATACACACTTTGCCATGATACTGCAAATTAAGCTGGTTGACCGGCCAAACTACGTAGCATGGCATGGGGGTGACCAAGATCACAATGGCCTCTCTAAAAGAGCTTCAGAGTTTGTTTGCAGAGATGAGAGGACCTACCAGAAGGACAACCATCTCTGCAGCACTCCATCAATCAAGCCTTTACGGTCGAGTGGCTATATGGAAGCCAAGACAATGCTGGAGTGGTTTCGGGACAACTCTGTGAATGTCCTTGATTGACCCTTCCAAAGTCCGGTCTTGAACCCAATTAAACATCTGTGAGGAGACCCGAAGATCGCAGTTCACTGATGTTCCCCAATCTGACAGGGCTTGAGAGAATCTACAAGGAGGAATGGGAGAAACTGCCCAAGTGTGCAAAGCTGGTAGAGGCATGCACAAGGGGATTCAAAGCCGTGAATGCTACCAAAGGCACTTCTACAAAATACTGAATAGAGGGTTTGAACACTTAAGTATGTTAGATATTTAAATTTTTTATTTGGTATTTTGTGTAGATTGATGGCAAACAAATGTATTCAATTATAAATTAAATTTATAACCACTGTTGGGTAATGTTACATAATGTAACTAGTTACCCTACTTAGTTACTTGCTGTGGAAAGTAAGGCGTTAAGTTACTTATTTACTTAAAGATAAGTTCTTTGATTCTATATTCACATGTTGGTCACTTATGCCCAGAAGGCACACATTTAATGGGACGTCATTTAATTACGTAGTCAGGTATCGCATAGTCAGCGTCACTCAACAGCATATACCATGATCAGTCATTATACAGCTCCGGAAATTAAGAGACCACTGCACCTTTTTCTTTCCTTTCCAAAAAAGCTGAAAAGGAAAGTTTTGAGTGAGGAACAGAAGCGTTCAATTTTTATACAGGTGACGAGCTGAGATTAGGAGCACACTCTTAAAGGGAGTGCTCCTAATCTCAGCTTGTTACCTGTGTAAAAGACACCTGTTCACAGAAGCAATCAATCAATCAGATTCCAAACTCTCCACCATGGCCAAGACCAAAGAGCTGTCCAGGGATGTCAGGGACAAGACTGTAGACCACCACAAGGCTGGAATGGGCTACAAGACCATCGCCAAGCAGCTTGGTGAGAAGGTGACGCAAATGGAAGAAACACAAAAGAACTCTCAATCTCCCTCGGTCTGGGGCTCCATGCAAGTTCTCACCTTGTGGAGTTGCAATGATCACGAGAATGGTGAGGAATCAGCCCAGAACTACACGGGAGGATCTTGTCAATGATCTCAAGGCAGCTGGGACCATAGTCACCAAGAAAACAATTGGTAACACACTAAGCCGTGAAGGACTGAAATCCTGCAGCGCCCGCAAGGTCCCCCTGCTCAAGAAAGCACATGTACAGGCCCGTTTGAAGTTTACCAATGAACATCTGAATGATTCAGAGGAGAACTGGGTGAAAGTGTTGTGGTCAGATGAGACCAAAATCGAGCTCTTTGGCATCAACTCAACTCGCCGTGTTTGGAGGAGGAGGAATGCTGCCTATGACCCCAAGAACACCATCCCCACCGTCAAACATGGAGGTGGAAACATTATGCTTTGGGGGTGTTTTTCTGCTTAGGGGACAGGACAGCTTCACCGTATCAAAGGGACGATGGACGGGGCCATGTACCGTCAAATCTTGGGTGAGAACCTCCTTCCCTCAGTCAGGGCATTGAAAATGAGTCGTGGATGGGTATTCCAGCATGACAATGACCCAAAACACATGGCCAAGGCAACAAAGGAGTGGCTCAAGAAGAAGCACATTAAGGTCCTGGAGTGGCCTAGCCAGTCTCCAGACCTTAATCCCATAGAAAATCTGTGGAGGGAGCTGAAGGTTCGAGTTGCCAAACGTCAGCCTCGAAACCTTAATGACTTGGAGAAGATCTACAAAGAGGAGTGGGACAAAATCCCTCCTGAGATGTGTGCAAACCTGGTGGCCAACTACAAGAAACTTCTGACCTCTGTGATTGCCAACAAGTGTTTTGCCACCAAGTACTAAGTCATGTTTTGCAGAGGGGTCAAATACTTATTTCACTCATTAAAATGCAAATCAATTTATAACATTTTTGACATGCGTTTTTCTGGATTTTTTTGTTGTTATTCTGTCTCTCACTGTTCAAATAAACCTACCTCTATAATTTAAATTATAGAGGCAAATGTACAAAATCAGCAGGGGAACAAATATTTTTTTCCCTCACTGTAGATATTAATTTACTTTAAACTATACCTGCAAAAAAAAATGTTTCTCTGCTTATTTAAATGACCACTATTAAACCACTGTTAACACCTCACATATACAAATAAAATGTGGGCAACATAAAGTTTATTATCAGGATGAAGTGTACCCTGGTGAATCCCAAACAAGCCCCTCTGCCCTATGCACTTTGAGTGCTCTCCATTGCAATTTGTTGTTAATATAGCACTGAAGGTGCAGCTACGTTCATTTGGATTGAACATTCCTTTGTCTGGAAATAATGGAGGATGATTTAGGATCAACTTTGGTTGTCCAACAGAGTATGATTTCTGATCAAACTTTGGTTGTCCAACAAGGCAAGAGATCCCAGCAAAACATAACAACTGTGGCGATTGGTTATATGCGAGGGTAATAACGATGTAGTCTAAATACTAAACTGCTTCCCAAACAAGAATTGCGAAGCTCACCCAAGCTCAGCCTTCTGCTGCACAAATCACTAGTCGTGAAGGGGTCTTGTGCATTTCTCCAAGTGTAAACCTTGGAGTGTTTTTTTCTTCCACTTGAACCTTCCCTGTTTGGGCAAAATAAACTTGATTCAAATTCCTGTCAGGTTCATCACAGCTCCAACTGATTTAAAAATGACTGCCATAATAGTGTAGATCGATATTTTCAGGCGTGCAGCTTTTTTTATAGCCATTGCCTACTTTATGAAGGTCTACAATCTTTTGTCTAATTTGATTGTGTGAGGTCCTCGCATCGTTCCGGCCCCAGCCCCTCCCTCTCGTGTTCCTTACTGGCCACCGCGACACACTCACTTCCCAATGCACCTGAACGCAGCCCGCAATCCAGAGCCCAATCACCAGAATACTGAACACCTGTTCCTCGTTAGCCCTCTCTATATCAGCCTGTTCTCCACCTCCACTCAGTTGTGAGGTATTGTTTGTAGTGGACCTGCCATGCCTTTGCATAGCGCTCTTCGCTGGTCTCATTCCCAGACCGTTGACCTCTCCATTTCTGCCCTGTCCCCATTTGTCTTGTAGTATAGTATCCTGCCTTGTGACCTGCCTGCCTGCCCAGTGGATTCTCCTGCCTGCTTGTCCCTGCCTGTACTGTCGCCCTTGTTGACTGATTCCTGGTTCCGTACCCGCCTGCCTGTCCTGTGGATTATCCTGCCTGCCTGTTCCTTCCTGTACTGTCGCCCTCGTGGACTGATTCCTGGTACCGACCCGCCTGCCTGTCCCGTGGATTATCCCGCCTGCCTGTTCCTTCATGTACTGTCGTCTCCGCGGACTGATCACCTGGTTACCGAATCTGCCTGCCTGTCTCTCGTTTTGCTCGTGCCCTATCCCTTGTGCTTTCGCTAATAAATCGACAGTTGCGTTCCGCAATTGGAACCTCAAACCCCTGGTCCCGGTGTTCATTACAGATTGTATATTATCTGACCTTCCTCATAATTATTGCATCAGTTTTACCTTCTATTATACAACACTGACACATGAAGTCATTTATAACCACTTGAAACGTCCAAATGACACAGATGAACATGAAAAAATAATATCAATAGGTAATAGATAATTAAATTAGATAATTTCATTAGATTTGGTTCACAAACATTTTAGGCATGCCAATAATGCTGACAAAATATTTATTCCTTGATTAAATCAGTTATTTAAAACGTAAGATTTCGCTCATATTTTGAGTGTAAGCTGACAAACAACAACTACATATTTTAATAGCGCTTTTTGCTATAATTCTGGAGAGCACTGTATGTACCAAATTTCATGACTTTAGGTCGAACGGGTTAGGAGGACGACCTTGCAAAGTTGGCATTTTCAAAAGCTTGCTATAGAACCGACATCCGAACAAACGGTATTATTTTGTAAATGCCGGATTTGATACAAGACACATCGTTCACCACAGTTCACCACACATCGCTCGTCATGCATGACGTGCAAATGTATGCAGAACGATCCCTGTTCCCTCTCAGATTTAATTGCGGGAACAATAAAAGGGGCGTGTTTGAGATGGCTGTCTTGTAACTGTACTGTCTCTGGTCCTCAGAGAAGAAGAGATTTAGCTGGGTATATTTACTTTTTCTACACTATTATCCAGTGTCATTATGCAACTTTTTTATTAGTGGTAATCACAATAAATACCAAGAAATATAATTGGCAACGAATTTATTATAACAGTATAACTCGTTTAGCGTGTTTTGACTATTCAAAACACGCACCAGTGACAGCAAACTCTTATAAAATCCACAGTCAAAACGTATTTATTCTGTGTAGTACCCTGATCATGTGTGGATGTTGATAATAGTTTGCATTCATTGTGACAAAGTAAACCTAATTTGTCACAGCAAATACATTTGGATGCTCTTAAGGATAAGAATGGCAGGGATTTGAATGACAGAGCATACATTTGCAAGTAAACAAATAGGCTAAATTACATTAGGCTATACAAAACAAAAAAATATTTTTTGTTTTCATAGGCTGCCTTATTATTATATGTTAATATACATTTTGTAATGATCATTATGTTTTTGTTGTAACAAAAGGTTAAAGGCATTAAGATATGCAATTCCGCATTGTCATGGAAGTATTGACGAAGGAAGGGTGTGGCTGCGGAAGTCTCCGTAAAAACACGGCATTTCGCCCGCTAACGTCGTAATGGGCGTGGCTAATACTGCGGACACAGGCGAGCTGGTAGCTGGATGCATGTTCATGTAAAACTTTAAACCTGGGAAGAATATGACCTCAATATGCTTTATAGGAAAATGAGAAGTGATAACTTGGAAAGTTGGACTGCTCCATCATGAGCTACATATTCCTTACATTTACAGGCGTTATTGTGAAGCAAATTATTTATATACAAATATTTCTGTCATCTCACAATCTAAGCATGTATGCTCCTCCATAACGTAGCCCACTCAACCCTGCAGCATGTAGAATAAATACATTTAAGTATCATATTGATACACCGATGAACATCGACGTGTTACAGAAAGTGTACTTCAATGTGTAGTGCCATGCACTGGCCTTTCGAAGGAACACGGAACATTGGTCCTCTCTGGAACGGACGGTGTTGGCTCGGGAGGACGACGCGTGCCATTATGAAGTCCACTAGGAAGCAAAAAAAGTATTCACCAAGAATTGTGCGCTGTTCGTCCATACACCTTTTCCAATAATGAATTAATTCTCCCCTGCCCCACCTCTCTGCCCGTGTAGTTGAAGTTGGGGAAAAAATAAATTAACGTTTTGTGAAAATCGGTTTGATGTCTGTCATTTTTAACATTACCACATTTGACTGACGTTACATTTATATCACGCATGCCAAGGGTACAATGTCTGAATAGTAAATTCATATTCAGGCCTACTCATAAGTGTTACAGGTTTACAATATAAAGCGGTTGTGTTATGTGCTTGAAAAACCCCTTGCTTACACTAAACATTTTTATAAGTAGAACCTAACAACTTCTGAGCATATTTTCACATTCATCTAGCAAACCGGCACATCTCAAAAGTTTTATCAAAACAGGATCCGTCTGTGGCTCGTTTTAATAAATCTGTTGTTTTGTATCATTCAAAAATAGACGCCTTTTGAGTTTTTTTAAAAAACTATTTCGTGCACAACTGCTATTTTCCTGCTGGTGCTATCAAAATACCTGAACTGAGACCGAGAAAGCGAGTGCTACAAATGACCATGCACACTGCGCTTGTTGTGAAGCTCCGCCCTCGGGTGGAATGCGGTGTTTATAGGGATAACGGTGATACGTATTGCAGCAACGTATACCAGCGTGCTTTCTGGTGGTTGTCATTGGTTTGCGTTGGACACTGAGGACAGAGTTTCATGGTCGTCGCAGTACAATAGCCAACTTCACAGTCAACCAGTAAAATATAGGAGGAAATACAATGGCAGCAACGGTACATGGAATAAAAGAAAGATTTGACAAGTTTCTTCATGAAAAGAATGTCATGACAGATGTTTTGGCAAAGATCGAATCTAAAACCGGAATAAACAGGTCGTACATCGCAATCGGTGAGTCTTTTGCTTTTCTGAGATGAAGGGAGCACAAGGGATTTTTTCTGTAAGGAAATTAGGCTATGGTGTAGTAGGCCCTCGTTACCACAATATCTGCTACGGTCGTGGTACAGTTTGTTCTCATTATGCGGCTACATTCGCTAGATGTTTTTTTCAGTTTATAACCTATGAATGGATGACGTATTGAAAATGATGTTATTATTTTGCAGCTTTACTCTTCTTTCTCGCAATTTACCTTGTTATTGGGTATGGAGCCTCTCTACTGTGTAATCTCATCGGATTCGTCTATCCTGCCTACATATCGTAAGTTATTGAAATATTTATCTTTGTTTACACATTGTTATAAGGGCAGACTAAGCGGTCGAACTATGACATGTTGCTTCCTTGTTCTTATTAGAACGATTTATACTTTGAATGCATTAATTAACGAGTATTTAACATAAAATGGCACAAATTAAAAGCTCAGCAGAACGGTTATTTGCGTAATCGCTACCACCCCCAACTCTTTCTGTCCAACGCACGCGCACAATATAAAACATTTAACATGCCCACGTCACTTATGTACGTCCATTTGGATAGACATCAAGAATCCCAATGAAAAGTTCCACAACGTTTTCCTGTCTTTCATTTACTGAAGCTATCCGAAGATTGCTTAAGTCATGCTATACATTTCGTCTGAGGAGTGTGACATCATAAAGATGACTCAGCCAGGCTACCTATCTAATTGCTATCTAAGACTTGGACATTAGCATCGCATGATTCCGCTAACATTTTGGCAAAAATATACAAAACACCTCACCAGTTATCCCCAGAAATTAATGCAATCAGCCAGCCAGCAAGCAAGCAAGCCAGCCAACCATGTGCTGCCAAAACATTGCAAGACTTCCTGAAATGCAAAGGAGAATCGATAAGGATTTGGGAGATTCACAAATCAATAGGAGTAATGAAAAATGACCTTAGCCGTTACATTTTTTTAAATCTAAATGCAAAACCTGAGCCCATGTCTTAGGTTGCTTAAAGTATTACTACAACCATGTGGAAGTGACCGACTTGTTTTTAGTTATGAAAAAACATGACCATTATTACATATTTTAGCGCATGGACTTGGTGTGCTCAGTGATTTCTGTTCAAAAAGCACTGTTGTTGGGATATTTATTTCGCAAGTTAAGCTAACTGTCCTAGCCACCTAGTTAGCCTAGCTAAACATAATACTTTACCATCCGGACAAGAGAGCGACTATAATTCACCCTGTAGGCTACATCTATGGCTCTAGCATTATGTACATACTGTAGGCTACATTAGCATACAAAATCACAGATTCGATGTCTCAAAGAATCGAAAAACAAATATAACTTGTTAGCAAATATCTGAATGTGTAAGTCTCAGGTGAAAACAGATTGCCAGTCAACGGCTTGGCTAAACTACACACAAATTATTGCAGATAGTCTTGGGATTGTTTAATTAACAATAGCCTGCATGGTATATGTAGTCAGGCACTACACCCTCATATCTGCAAGAATGAAAAATATGTTAAGTTGGATTTTAATATGGAGAATGACTTGGCCAGTTTAGAACTTTCCACCAACTGACCTTGAAAAACTTTAGCATGTTTTGGGTCATTTTCTTGCTGCATTGTAAAGCATCATACAATATGTTTTACGGAATTTGTACAGGATGTTTCTGAACACTTCGGCCTTCCTAATGTTGCTGTCGTCAGCAGCTAAGTCTTCAATGAAGACAAGTTTGCCATTTCTAGTGGCAGCCACACATGCATAAGCCATAAAACCAAATCATATTTTACTGATGAGGTGGCATGCTGTGGATCTTGGGTAGTTCTTTTTGTTTCTTTTTGTTTGCTCTGGCTGTCAAATCTGGTGCATTTTAATCTTTGTCTCATCAGTCCACAATACCTATTTCCGGAACTCTGCAGTCCCTTTATGTTGTTTTCAGCAAACTATAATCTAGCTGTCCTGATTTTAAAGCAAACTGGTCTTTCAGTCTAGCATCTGTAGTTCTGCTGTTCTCTGGATGGTAGTGGCAGACAAATTCAACTACCTAACGGAGTGCGATTCTGATCTGTCAGACAGTTGTTTAGGTTTTATTCTTTATTGTGGTGAGCATTATGTGGTCATCCACGTTGAGGGACTTTCTCGGTCTACCAGGCCATTGGCAATTTTTGAATTAAGTTTTTTCATTTTTTTTAATGATGAACCAAACAGTTATTGGTAAGCTTTCTTTCTCGCCATTAAAATGGCTTCCTTGACTTTCACTGACCCCTCTTTGGTTCTCATGTTGTCTAGAATGAAGACTAGACATTCACAGCTCTCTTACTTGCACGAATGATGTGACTGAACACACATGACTAACCAGAAATTCCAGTCAAACCAATTGTACAAGTACATTCGGCGCCCTGCAACAGGGGTACTAAGTAAAAATTGTTGTCATTTGTAAATGGTGAAAATTGATTTTAGATGATCAGGATGACCTTTGTGTGGAACCGCCCTATTCGTTGCCCACGGAAAGCAAAGTCCGAGGGGGACTCAATCACTCAGCTTGCATGAAGATGGCCTATTTTCTTTGTGAATCATTCAGACCGAATGTTGCTTAACATGGGTGTGTATGCCTACTACAGCTAGTGTTAATGAAAAAATGTCTTGTACCAAGGTGTGTGTACCTTGAGATTGTGTTCCCTGAACCACAGCGGAACAGCATTTAGCAAGGTACCATTATCTTCATTATCTTCTACATACATTATCTTCTAACTTAAACCAGTTTTTACGTAATGATTGACGTCCAATTGAATCAAGAGTAGTGAGTGTGTGAGTGTGAGTGTGTGTGATTTTGATAGTACACACACGATTGATTCCAATCATAAGGCCCACAATCTAGTTTCTGGCAACACCAATATCAGTCAGTGAGTGCAGCCAGGTTAATGGAGCCAGTTAGATTTCTCCAGATAAGGTCTCATTAGCCACCACACTACTTCCTTCTTTCTGAGTATTTCTGGTTCTTTCCAGTTTTAAGCAGAAACAGCTACAGATGCTTCTGAGTATCAGGAACCACAATGTCACGGTGGATGATAAAATGCTAGAATAAATAAAGAAATTACTTGCATGCATTTGTTAATGCCTCACACATCTTAGTGAGGATGCAATATTAAATAAAATTACTTGATGTTACTTAATTAGTAATGTCTGTAGTGTCTCTTCTCTACCCTGTTGTGTAAATGCTTTGACAGTACTGCAAATGATTATATAAGAAATCTGTTAAAAAAGATTACCACATGATGAACTTAACTTAGTTGGTCTGCTGAAACAGTTGAAATATGAAGATTTTCCAACGTCTAACAAAGCACTTCATGTTTTAAAATATCTCTTCTGTAAGTAATAACTGTCTCTGGTGTTTTCACGTCGACTCACTTACACTTCTGACGTGCGTGACCTTATGAAACCGAATTAACTCAATCATATCGTGTTACCTCTCAGGAGTATTTCCTCCCAGACACACTTAACCCACAGTGGTGTGAGGACAGTATTTATAATACTGCCACATGTATGCCCAATTGTGGACAGAATGCAGACTTTTTTTCAATAAGGGGCTGCGCAACTGGGCACAGAGAGGAAAATCCAGAGATGCATGTGCTTAAACCGCAGAAACCTAACCCAAGTGACTCAGGCCTTTCAACCATTGCCAACCACACTGTACTACTTTCTTACATACTTTAGTAAACTTGGCGTGTCTGTGTAATGTTCAACTGAACTAGTGCCTATGGTGTTATTGCCCTACAACGGTTCCTTTATGAAATTCATGACTTGTTTAGTTGCGGACCAGCCTGCGACTGCCAGCCCATAGTCAAACAAAGTGAAGGCTGTTGGAAGATTAAATGGAATGCCCCCGCTTTCAGTTGGCATGCAAAACATTGACACAATGAAAGACTCGCTCTGCCCTCACAACTCGTGGTATGACATTTTACCATGGCAACCTAGTTGCCAAGCCATATGTAGAAAATATTGTTTTTTCTTTAGCCTGTAGCTTCACAGTCTGGCATTTGCTTCCCCAGCATATTATCTAGGCCAATCCATGTTAGTGTTTTGAACTCAATAAATGTGTTCATATCATCTTACATTACATTTTTATTGAAATGATTGCTTGTATATAATGCCTAAGATGGACTCTCCCTTTTCATTACAGAATCAAAGCCATTGAAAGTCCGGCTAAAGATGATGACACAAAATGGCTAACCTACTGGGTGGTATATGGAGTGTTCAGTGTGGCAGAGTTCTTTGCTGACATCTTCCTGTCCTGGTTTCCATTTTACTACATGGGAAAGGTAATGCACACTGTTCTTTGTTTCTGTTTTTGTGCTCGACTGCAGTTCCTGAGGCACAGCTGTTTCCTAATCTCTTATGCTATTTGATGAGATTAACGTTGAAGGGATGATGTGCTGTTTGCTTTAACTGTTCCCTGAGGACTGTTATGAAACCTTTTGTAAACAGTTGCCGTCTTCACACCCCATCAATAAATAAATAGCAAAAATAATTTATTTTGAAATGTTGGTTTTTCAGATTGACTAAACTATTTTTCACCTCAAAGTATAATTCTAAAAGTACAGCAGATCACACAGTACCTGTGTTCAGGTTTTTGCATGGAATGAATTTCAAAGTATTTTAAACCTTGTTCATTGAAAACATCCTATAGACTACATTCAACTATCTTAATCTCCTCCTTTGCCAGTGTGAAGCGAATGTTATTGACTTCCTATTCTCCATGCTAACTGATCTCATGATCTCAGCCATCTCATTTAGTTTCACACAGCCTTTACTCTGAGGCTTTTTGTTCTTAAACCGTGTTTACTGAAAGCATTTGACAGAGAAAGGCCATTTGTTGTTTCTTTCCCTCAGTGCGGCTTCTTGCTGTGGTGTATGGCTCCCACTCCTTCCAACGGCTCCATCCAAATATACACACGGATCATTCGCCCCATCTTCCTCAAGCACGAGGCCAAGATCGATGTGATCGCTAAGGACCTCAAAGACAAAGCGTCAGAGGCAGCAGACAAGTTCAAAGATGAAGGTAGGCACCGGCAGGCGTCTGTTTTCTTGTTTCAGCGTATGTCTGATGTCTCATGGTGCTTCAAACTGTCTTTGAATTTGTGAGCACGCATCTTCCGTTAAATAGCACAAAAGTTGTCGACAAATGTGATCCCCGACAGGTTTGAGTAATGTTTCTGGAAACGTGACGCGTTTTCCTAATCGCATCAATGCGCTACGTGTTATGTTGACACGTCGGCAATGGCCACTTAAATCACACACCAATTCAAGCAGAAACGCTGTGTGGAATATTGGGGACTTGGTCAATTCATTTTCACTGTAAAGCATTGGTCTCCATGGCCCCAGATCCGGTCGGAGGTACGCAGGCAGTGTTAAGTAAAGCATCATTTCAAGAGCTGACATTCCAAGGTTCTGGAACACTGCTGTGTGCATGCATGCACGTTTTGGAATGTTTATTGGAATTAAATTGGTCTTTTTGCCCATAGCCAAAAAGGCCACAGCTAACATCATGTGGGAGGAGGGAATGAAGAAGGCCTCCTAAGACACGGAGCACAACGATCCAAGTTCAACAGCACCACCATCATCATCATCTCCTCTGAAGTGGACTGTGTTGCACAGCTTGATAAATGTTGCCTTAGATTTTTTTTATTATTTTATAACTTATCTGAAAGATATTATCTTGGCCTTGCAGACTATGTCTGTGGAAAAAAAGATGCGATGAGATTGTCACATTTCTGAAAGTTAGGTCAAGCTGTTTTTCCAAGACAATTTAAACCTCTACCGTCTTTGCGTAACCTTATATGATGTAATACCAGTGATGTTGTGCCCCTTCCTGCAATGCATTTAATACCCAAATAAAGAAGAAACCTAGTTCTGTTGTTTCTCTAACTTCTTGCCGTCTTTGGAGAGTAGAGGCGAGTGTGAGGCTAAATGTTTTTTTATTTGCACACCTGTATAGACCCTTCACCGTTGTTTCCTTATTATGAAGTGTTACAGACTTATGATGCCAAAGAAAAATTAAGCATAGAGTAGTTTGGGTGGGATGTCAGCAGACTAGTCTCATTTCACAATGTGCATGTGGAAACATTGGGGCCAAAAAAATGCCAAAAATAAACCAGTGATCGCTCACTTTAGGTGCTCGTGACAAAGACATCTTCCAAGCTTTATCTTCATCACCACGTTCTTGAGTCTTGATAACCGATAACTACCTAGCTCCTGCCACACTCCTAGCCAGTAAGTGGCAGCAATTTACCATTTAGTATGCCGCTATGCCATTACAGGTTTTCCCGATTGCTGGCAAGCATTGGTCAATACTGGAGTCACATTGTCAAAACTCTTCACACAGTCAGCAAAACAGAAGTGCATGTGGACCAAACTGAATCATTTTTCATTGCCTTCACACAAAATGCATTCGGTGAACACATTCTCCAAAATCCATGAACTCTTCTCATTCATGCTCCACCACCTGCAAAACAATATATTCGCAGCACGTTTTTTAAAAATATGAAAGAACTCCAGTAATCAATATGTCCAGCTAAGATGTCTGTTCAATGACCAAACGGTATATACACATCTACGCATAACGTAAAATACTGTGAAACTGTGGATTTACTGTTTATTCAACCTGGCAAAAACACACCGCAGGGGAATAAATGTGATTGGTCAGAGAGCCACTGTAGATGTCCCAGGCCAGAGAGTATCTGACATCACAATGTGTGCAGCACTGTCCAATGATGGTTTGCTGTTACACAAACCACTCAAACCTCTTGGCCCCTACAGTACAGAGAGGCTAGTGATTATACTATACATGTTGATGTTTGTTATTATTGCAGCCCTGGAATTTCAGGAATTTGTTTTTGTTTGAAGTTTTTATTTTTCAAAAGTATAATTTACTTTATGCAAAGATATAGAAAAAATAAAGGATATTCCTTCAAATTGATGCATTTCTGATTCTTGTTCCATATACTTTAGTACAGTCAATAAAGTGAGGTGTTGTTCTATAATCAAATACTGATTTATGTGAAAAACCATTTGAAACACTTAAAAGTTCACAATTTATGTAATGGTCCCTGTTGTTGGTGTTTTTTAGGTCAGTGTGTTATAGGTGACAATGTGTTTCTGAGTGAGAATTGTTGCCAGTGTTATGGTTGAACAAGCTTATTTTGTGTGAAGTGTTTTGGAGGTGAGATTAACTGTTTGGCCAAGATGCATGTAAGAAATGCAGACTGTGGAGTTTTTCAAAAGTGATTTCAGTATTGACCAATGCTTGTTAGCAATCAGGAAAAACTAAACCTAACAAAAGTTTTCTCCTGTGTCGTGAAAGTAAGTGAAAGACGTGAAGGTACTGTTAATTCCTGCAGAAGGTGTGAGTTGACAATTTGCTGAGTTTTCTCAACGCAAAGTGGGCAGTTATCTGAGCAGAAACATTCTAAACAAATGGACAGATTTTGACAATAAGTCTGTCAGTGTTGTAAATAAAACGCATTGTTTTTTAGTACTTGTTTTTAAAAAGACTGTATTAGGAAATACATTGATGATACCTTGATTTAGAAATATTTTGATACATTAGACCACAAGGGCCTCTACTAAGGCCCTAGGTATAAACAGCATGGCATTACTATGCTTTCAGTGGGTGCTCCATTTCTGAAGCTGAGTTAATCCATAAAAACACAAACGAAGCAAAACTCACTGTTAAGAGGTTAAAAAGGAAAGGTAAAATTCTTCACTCCAGAAGTCAACACCACTTTAGCGTGTTAACTGACGAGTAGGTGGAGCTGGAGACATGAGCGGTCTCAAAATTATGACGTTTGGCAGGATTGGAGCCAGCCCTTGTTTCTGGTGGAGTGTTCTGAGTCTGACCACAAGGTGGAGCCGTTGTCCCAATTTTATTACAGTTTTTTACAATCGCTAAAAATTGTAATAAAATTGCCCCATTTCAATAGGCCCATTTCTCAATACTTTTTCAAAACCCTTCACACGGTGAGCCCAACAGCAGTTTATATGTGGGCTAAACTGTGGATCATTTTTCATTGTTTTGGTACAAAATGCATTCAATGACTACTTATTTCAAATGCCATGAATTCTTTTCTCACTCAGACACAACTTCACATCACCAAAACTCTATGTACATGCAGGCCAATTTGCACATGTTTACATGCTCTTTTCATAAGTGGTAAACTTAAGTTCAAAACCTAACATAACAAAACTGAATAAGACAGAAATTCCCCACATTTCTACAGTAATGCCGTAATGAAATATATTCCAAATTCTAAGAAATGAAATACTATCAAAACAATTAGTCGAACCACAGCTGATTACCACTGTAGCTGAACACCTACCCATGTGATAGTCTTTCAGTTTCATTCATCTATACAAAAGGGGACATCATAGGAATAATTTTGTCCTGTAATGTAAACAAGGACCTAGACACCTGACTCTCCATTCCTCAATTCTTCATGGAGGTAGAAGGTTTAAAACCACCTCCACATAGTCTAATGTCCCTCCTGGATGCAGTGAATGCAGGATGCTTGGACATCTCTGCAGAAGATTGCCAGGGATGGACCAGGCATGCCAAAAGATGCTTCCTAGATGTTTCCTAGGTGTATTGCCCAAGATGACATAAGATATGATGTGGTTGAGAACCTGTGGCCAAATGCAGATGTCAGGGTTGACTAGCATTGCTACTGACTCTGTATCAGTAGATGGTGTATATATAAATTCTTGTATGTTGGAATCACTCAATACCAAAAAATGACATGAAACATACTGAAGCATATTGCATCATGTCTGATTCATTCTTGTAACATAAACTGCAAATTTTGTGAGTGTTATGGAAGAATGAGTTGATCTGAGACATGTATGTAAGTGTTTTGGTAGTTTTAGTGCATTTTGCATGTGAAATTAACTGCTGTGCCAAGCTGAAATTTGGTCAGGAGAACTGTATGAAGAGTTTTGAAAAGGTGACCTAAGAATTGAGAAATGGGTCCTAGCGATTGTTTTAAAACTGTAATGTGTGAGCGCAGAATTAGCTCATGTTAGTAGAGAGCAAAACACTAGAATAAACCAGTGTATGATGGAGGAGAAGGAGGTCAGAGCTCACTGACCCTGCTTAACCTGATCAGAGAATGGGCATGCCTGAAGAAAGTGGAAAAGAAGAAATGGCTTGTTTCCATGAGCACGGTGTAAGACGACCCAGAACAACCACTCATGCAGAACAGGAGCAGGGAATGTTACTCCTCAGTTTAGAATAATGATGGACGTGGTGAAGAAGTGACATCTAAAAAAAGGGGTTTCTGAAACCTCTTCAGAGTTCACAGAACTCATGTAGAAGTTCTTGAAAGGTGAAAGGTGAATATCGAGAATAGAAGGACAATTCCATTTGCCTACTATTCACTCCTCAACTGCTTATTTTGTTCTGGGGCCATAGAAGAGAAATGATAGAATAGAGAGGGCAGAGGATGGTGTAACTCTTAGACACAAACACACACACACACACTTCCACAGTCATCACATCATTTGCTGCTACTATATATTATCGATCCTGATGCCTATAAACTTTACTTCTGCCAATATTTACATTATTCATTTTGTATGTATTTTGTGTAACCATTTTTTTTAAGATAGATTCGATTTTTTTATTGGACAGGACAGCATGGAAAGTTACCCACAATGGATCACAGATTCTTACCCACAATGCATCAGCACATATGTGCCACGGGCAGTGGTTCACACCTCGGACCACCCTATGGAGTAAAAAAAAAAAAAAATAGTATTTTAAATGTTCATTGAAAAGTCAGTGAAAGTTAGATGAGAGACAGCTGAAAGAGCAGCGGTAGCAGTATTTTACACACAGTGGCTTGGATGGCCCCCCCAGGCCACATAAAATGCCAACATAATGGCTGTCATTGCACGTGTTTGTCATGCCAACAGTGGTTGAGACGAAATTGCAAGTCCAGCAATTAATTACCTCCGTTGAATGTTGACTCAGCAAAATGACGTTGCCAGGAGCAGCGCTGTCGATATTGCGTTGAGAGAGATGCAGGACCTAGCTGCAGAGAACTCTGCGAGGCCCATGCTGGCAGATGGACCTGGGCGAGAGACGCATTCAAATGAGAGGACCGTCCTGGTTAAGTCATTGTTGATTCTCAGTGATTCTAACTTTGTCCGTGGGAACAGCAGTCACACAGGCAGCTCAGAAGATTAATTTTGACTGTGTTATAGAACTTTATTGGGTCCGAATCACAGGGCAGCAAATTGATGTCTGTAAAATCCTGCGTATGCCTTCCTGATTGCATATGTTCACGGATTCCAGGTTTTTTTCATCTAAAGAGTTGCCTGTTGGAGGTGCTTGAGGTGACCCTACCTATTCAAAACAGCAGGTGTTAACTTCGGATCAGCTCAGTCAGTTCACTGCTTGACCAGGGATTGTAATAGTTTTGGTACAGAAATATTTACTAATGTTGGAGCCAGTGTCCTCAACAGATGAGATGAAGTTAATTCTAGGCCTGTGTACAAATGTCAGTTTGTATACGAAGGCCAGCTTATTAAAATGTTTAAACAGACGTTTTGTCGGAGCTGTGGCAATCGACTACACAACTTTGCCGCCAGTTTTCTGGGCCCAACCACATGTTCATGCTCAAATAATAAACCTAACTTTGTCTGTTTTGAGAGATTATGACTAAGTGTTTTTCTTACCCCATGCAAAGAAGTAAGAGGTTTCGCCTCACAAAGTTTTATTCGACTCCATCTGGGGCACTGTGACTGTCGTGTAATGCTGTGTTTGTGAGCGTTTGTGTGCGTAAGGGATTGTGTATGGGGATCAAATTAGGGACACGAGGCTCAGACATTTTGGCTATTTGCTAACACCGGTTTATTTGGCTATCATGTTGACAGATTGAGACCATGTACAACGGACCGGTTGTATCGGTGGAGAGCATTTTTGTCATAGCCTTGTTTTGTGTCCCCAGTCCCCCATGGACTTGTTCATTGCTTTTCTCTGTCCATTTCTGCAATTCAGATGGTGAGAAATGCAACACTATTTAAAGCATGAACGAGAAAAGTCACTCAAAGCACAAAATCAGATGATGATTCTTCGATCCTAAATGATAATGGTGAGTTTTTGTCTGAGAACATTTTTGGTGTGTCTTTGTCCTATTTATGTCGGGTGGCGGCACTTAATCCCTGGCTCCTGGGGAAGAGTGTTAAGATGACACATTCCAAATAAACCACAAGCATAAATCATGTAGGTTAAGATGGACTGACTTGAGATTCACAACCCGTCTTCTGTTATCTTCCCTGGCAGTGTTCCTTGGTAGATGGTGTGGTTACTACTAAGTAGGTCATGAAGTTTGGAACAGGGTTATGTCTGGGAACTTAATGGGGACAGTATGCTACAAAAATGAAGAATTCATTTCCATTATCATTTCTTTTCACATGCAACTCATATTGAAAATATTTATACACTTGTTTCTTTTATTTTACCCTTATTTCACAAAGAGAAATCCACTGAGACCAAGGTCTCTTTCACAGCTTGGCCCAGTATTACAACACTCATTAAGAAACACAATCGCAATTAACAATCAAGAGTTAATGTATCAGACATTTAAATGGCCTTATTGACACTAAAACGTTGGTCACACTGGAATGGCATTCCCTGGGTTTAGGGCATAGTATTCAGAGGCCGTTCTGAATAACAATACCCAGTTCTGAATAAGCCTGCAGTCTCCAGGACTAGCTCATCTTGAGAGGCTGTTTGATAACTGCTGTTTTTTCAACACATTCTTTGAGGCTAAATAGTCGGGAAGTTTCTGCATGACAGCCTTCTATAAAAACACAAACGAAATGTCTGGCACTTCGAGGTCAGAGAGCTCTAGACAACTGAGGTATATAAAAGACCATGACGTGTGAAAAAGATTTGCACCTGGCAGAATGATAGACTGCATTCAGAGGTTTCAGTACAGAAGCTCGGGCATGCATACATATTACATTGCCATAATCCAGCGGGGACATAAAAGTTGCTTGCAAAATTAGCTTTCTATGCTGTTCGCGAAAGACATGATTTGTTTCTAAATAAGATTTTTTTTCATCACCAACTTCGTAATGTACGTTGTATAGTGGCAGAACCATGTAACCAAACCCTAATGGTATTTGTTGGTAAAAAATATAATCCGATATTGCCCAATCGCTTTGCATTGGTTTGTGGCATTTGAACTATTGCTTTTGTCTGAATAACGGTCCGATCTGCTCGAGTCATATTGTGTGCAAAAAGTGCCATGCAGCTTTTTCCATGCAGTTAGTCAAAAAAGACAGCTGTGTGGACCTAATTCAAAGCATCAAATCAGGCCAGCAGAATCGCCAGTGTATCAATTGTCTACTTTTAGCCTGTTTTTCTCTTCTAATTCCGTTTATGATGAAGGCCCAGCTTTATCGCAGCAACTCCCAGCTGGCTCAATGTCAAGACACGCGTCCCCCAGTGCACATCCAATGTCGTTCTGGTCCTTTTCACGGTGAGCTCACTGGCGCCTGTAAAGATTCGCTAGCGAGCGACAAGGCAAGGCAACCATAATTGACTATTTACCCCCAGATCTTGGACGGTTTGGCCCTTTACCCCTCCCTCTGCGGGAACCTTGTGGCTACGGTACACTCACCCGCTACTGATAACTGTTTTGGGCGCACTCAAGAAAATGCTTCAGGTCATTCAAATGCTTAATGCACTAAGCATTTGATAATTGTACCTTCTGAAATCCATTCATTGAGTCTGTTATGCAGCTGACATGGCCCATGAATTTCAAACAGGAATACCAAATATTTACATATTATTGAGAAAAACAATTACATGATTTATGTACACAGCTCAAGAGTTATTTAGATGTCACTGAAAGATGTGATAACAGCGCCCAGCTTAATCCATTCAGATCTGTAGTATGTCAGACGGAAATAAACCACAGCTACCCAGAAGGGGGCGGTAGACCTCTATACTCATCAGCATCTCAGAAACTGAACCTCTGCATTCGTAAAGGAATAGTAATCCAAAGTAACTTTTCCTGTGGAAAGCAAGTGTTCTGTCATGTTGAAGCTTTCCATCCGATCAAAGTCAGCAGATAAAATATCCACGTCAAAGGCAGTCAGTCTGTGTGTTTTTCAAGAAGAGAATTATAGAATTATTTTATGTAAATGGCATTTCTGGGGAACAATAACGCGGGTGGAACAAAGTGTTAGATACCAGGACGGCTTAACATGGGTTGACTACAACTAATTCAGAAGTGTGAGTGATGCAGATGGCAAAGGAGACGAAAGCTTTGAGACTTCAACCCCAACCAAGCGCCTATCTCAATTGGGTAAGGGAGGCTAAAGGTATTTTTTTCCCTGATCACTTCTATGACTTTTCAGATCAACCGACAAAGGCTTCTTCAAAGTCCTAGGTAAACATTTGAAAAGTCTCATTCAAACTTATCCATGCATTTATTAGATGAAAAACAAACTTGGAAGAAAAACATTTGAAGACTTTAAAGAGGGGAGGACTGGTCTTCTAGAGGGGCACTCGGAGCTGATAAGGTACATTTTTTTCCCAGGGCCAGCATGGAGTAAGTGCATTTCCGAACATGAAGGCCACCGTGCTGTTTTTAATGAGTCCCTTTTCACGAGAGCAAGGATGACAGACACAGTCTTATATTGAGGCCACCGTCACTGCCTGGGTCGAGGAGTGGCGTCTCTTTTCTCTTCTTCTTTAATGGCATCCTCAATTCTATAATCCGTGAATGTGGCGGGGCTTCCCAAAAGGTGGGAGAGAGGAGTCCGGCGACGTTAACAGGGGAGATTAATGAAATGGCAAAGAGCAGGAAATCAGTGGCGGGATGCCCAGCCGTGCGGCTGGATCGGTGAACTTTCCCACTCAAGTGTTTTTACGACCGATTTTTATCAATGGACATTTGATGGAAGGATGCTGAGCCCGACGGACAGACAGAGTGATGAGGAATGAGATCGGTCGTGCCTCACCGGATGAGCTGCGGGCCAAGGTCCCCCTGGACCTCTGACAAACGGACGATGAACGGATGATGAACGGTTTGCGAAATAAGTCAACCCATGATAATGGATTGTTATGGGGAAAGGCAGAGGGAGAGAGGGAGGGAGGGGCTGACACGTAGGCAAGGGAGCATGTCATTTCAGTGCTTGGCTGGCTGACTACCTCTGCCTTAGACCGCACGTCACCCAGCAACTGATTCATTAATTATGGTCACTTGGAGACAATGGACTGCTTATTTTCAAAACGTCTCTTGATTGTACTGTAGCTGTATCTGTTCCCCAGTAACTTCTCATCTGGCCATTTCTTTTCGTTGTCCAAACAAGGTTGCCATGATGAAGTTTCCATGGGTGGTTAGGTGCAGAAGCACAGGTGCCTTTTAATCAGCCTCACTTCAATTAGCACTGGTAATACATGAGAAAGTGTTTGCCTGTTCCCTCACTGCACTTATCTCAGCGTGACACACACTGGTGCAGGCTTTGAAGAGACAGACACTGATCGATAAGCTGTGTACCCAATTGGCTTCACATCAAAGACCTGCTGTACCATGCCAACGGGAAGCTTTTCATCATTCTTGTTGAGGAACGAGGTTGTGGGTATGTTTAAGGTGTAGACATGGATTTCTAAAATGTGTGTAAACAAGCAGGTGTATGCTGGGTCTTTGTGACAGCTAAATACTTGGATAAGGCCTTTAACTCATTATAACACGTGAACTCTTTCTGCTCAAAGACTACGCCAACTTGAGGCAGCAGTCTTTGCAAGACTTTCAAAGCATCCCTTGCTCACAGTAGATTGTATTGCTATGATAAAATCAGTCCTGTGTTCCCCAAATTCCTATGTTCCCCAAATTCCTATGTTCCCCTCTGTCCTATGTTCCCTCAGTCCTATGTTCCCCTTCGTCCTATGTTCCCTCTGTCCTATGTTCCCTCAGTCCTATGTTCCCCTTCATCCTATGTTCCCTCAGTCCTATGTTCCCCTTTGTCCTATGTTCCCTCAGTCCTAGGTTCCCCTTCGTCCTATGTTCCCTCAGTCCTATGTTTCCCTTTGTCCTATGTTCCCCTTTGTCCTATGTTCCCTCAGTCCTATGTTTCCCTTCGTCCTGTGTTCCCCCAGTCCTATGTTCCCCTTCGTCCTACGTTCCCTCAGTCCTATGGTCAGTATAGAAACATACTCACACCCCTCCCTCCAAATCTGTACAGCGCAATAGCAGTCATGTACAATAATTCCGTATATCTTAAAAAGAATTCCAGGGGCGAAAAGTGGTCAAGATTTAACCACACTTCAATCTTTAAAGAAAGACAAACAAAATGAGAAAATGGTAATTGCAGTATGGTTAGCACATGCAGAAGAACAGTGATAATTCAAAATGAAATGCCACTACATTATTAATAGGCCTACTAGCTATTCAAACATTTCATGACAATTTTCTGATGCTGATAATACTTGATGTCAGATAACACTTAATTTTCAGTTTTCATGTTGCCATCAGCACCAATGTCTAGTTCTACCTGCTACACCAGAAACCAACTAGAACAAATATTTTAAAAGAACTTTCCTGTCCAGGTGAATGTAATAATCTCTTTAGATCATCTAAACTCCTGGTGATATTTTTAAGTAATCTAACCCGGCTTGGCTGGCTTGCTGGTTGGTTGGCTAACTAACATCTGCTAAAGAATTGTCCCCAATTGGCTTAATTGAAAACATTGTTGTCTTGTCTTTTAATTTCCAAGAACATAGCTAGAGTTGACAGAGTTCATAATTACCTACATTTACAGTACATTGAGCCTTCATTCATGAGATCATGACTGTTGACTGCTTGCCAGCACATTACTGTACAAGCATAGTCACAGGGAGTCAAAGTGCTGCAGCCCCATCATTCTAACTTCCGGATCCCCTGACAAAACAATACTTCTGAAACCGATGTTATGCTGAAAAAGTTGGTCAGTTCTATGAAGGGTTCCAATATATCTTTAGTTGACTGTGTAACAGTAGAAACAGTTCAACACCAGACACAGCCCTTGGGTTGGCCAAACCTAGTGGGCCCTTCAGTTTCCACTGATCTCGGGAAAAGTTGAGCATGACTGAGATGTCCGGCCAACATTTTTAACAATGTCTCTTCATTTCTCGCCATTAACACACCCCTCTTTTATTCTCTCCTCCTGTCTCTCTTGCCTTCCAAAAGTTTAGCTTTGTTTTTCTGTGTATTTCCATTTTCCTCTCTGTCAGTCAAGAAGGGAAACTCAGGGTGGTAAGTAAGTAAAAATCTATGATTTCTCTAGCCACTGTACATGAAAATCTGTGATTTCTCTAGCCACTGTACGTGCTTGGTTTTTGTGTCAGTTGTATTTGACAAAAGTTACACAACTACTACCGCACTGCAGCTTTGGCGTTTCGTAACCCTGAGCAATACTGCAAAAATTGCAAACCTCTTTGCACAAGGTTTATTAAAACCAGGGTCACAGTCTGCCTGGCTAAATTCTAAAACACATAAGCAATCATAACAAAAATACTGCAAGCATGCCGTGATATTGAATTTTACAAAATCTTCGCTTCAACAAAATCATTGTCTATTTTTAATCAGTTGGCCTACCACCGAGGACAAATGCAGTGTTTTTTTTTCATGTGGGGAAAAACTTTACTCCAAAGTTAACTCGCAACGGAGACTACCATAAGCAAATGCTTTAGTCTAATCTGAACTTAATGTAAAATTATTTTATATCCCAATACCAAACATGCCTGCTTCCACAGATGCGTGAGCAGCCAATTATTTCACTTCAGAAATCTGGTGAATTTTCTGAAATCTAGTGACTCCTTTTTGTTGTCAATATCAATTGTTCATTTTGTTGTCAGGAAATGACATTAAAACAAGACATTGCTGCATTAGCAAACATAAATGTATGTCCTAGGAGTTACACATATATATCGCACTTTCTTGAAAGACTGAAGCATTACAACAAAACTCTAATTAGTTATAACATTTTCCCTGTTCTGGAATTGCTAGTGCATAGAAAGCAATATGTATTCATTCCGCCAAACAAACTTTCAGGTCGGTTTTGCAAAAGAGAAAAAAGAGAATTTAGAACTTCCAGCGTTCTTCAACCAGCCAAAAACATTTTTAGATGAATTTAGGAACTAAACAGATTTTGTAGTTCATTTGTGTCTGTTTTAGGGATGGGAGATGTACACCGATCAGCCATAACATTATGACTGCTGACAGGTGAAGTGAATAATACTGATAATCTTGTTATCATGGCACCTGTCAGTGTGTGGGATATATTAGGCAGCAAGTGAACAATCTGTCCTCAAAGTTGATGTGTTATAAGCAGGAAAAATGGGCAAGCATAAGGATCTGAGCGACTTTGACAAGGGCCAAATTGTGATGGCTAGACAACTGGTCAGATCATCTCCAAAACTACAGCCCTTGTGGGGTGTTCCCAGTCTACAGTGGTCAGTACCTATCAAAAGTGGTCCAAGGAAGGAAAAGCCGTGAACCGGCGACAGTCATGGGCGGCCAAGGCTTATTGATGCACGTGGGGAGCGAAGGCTGGCCCGTGTGGTCCAATCCCACAGACGATCTTCTGTAGCTCAAATTGCTGAAAAAGTTTATGCTGGTACTGATAGAAAGGTGTTAGAACACACAGTGCATCGCAGTTTGTTGTGTATGGGGCTGCGTAGCCGCAGACCGGTCAGGGAGCCCATGCTGACCCCAGTCCACTGCCGAAAGCGCCTATAATGGGCACGTGAGCATCAGAACTGGACTACGGAGCAATGGAAGAAGGTGGCCTGGTCTGATGAATCACGTTTCCTTTTATAGCACATGGATGGCCGGGTGCGTGTGCGTCGCTTACCTGGAGAACCCATGGCACCAGGATGCACTATGGGAAAAAGGCAAGCCGGTGGATTCAGTGATGCAGTGATGCAGTGATGCTTTGGACAATGTTCTGCTTGGAAACCTTGGGTCCTGCCATTCATGTGGATGTTACTTTGACCTTACCACCTACCTAAGCAATGTGCCCTGCCACAAAACAAAAATGGTTCAGGAGTGGTTTGAGGAACACAACAACGAGTTCAAGGTGTTGACTTGGCCTCAAAATCCCCAGATCTCAATCCAATCGAGCATCTGTGGGATGTGCTGGACAAACAGGTCTGATCCATGGAGGGCCCACCTCACAACTTACAGGACTTAAAGGATCTGCTGCTAGCGTCTTGGTGCCAGATACCACAGCACACCTTCAGAGGTCTAGTGGAGTCCATGCCTCGACGGGTCAGGGCTGTTTTGGCGGCAAAGGGGGGACCTACACAATATTAGGCAGGTAGTCAAAATGTTATGACTGATCGGTGTATACACGCCTGTCTGTGACTTAACTCGCAAATAACTTATTTGAAAAATAAACTAAAATGTGAGTTTACAAATGAAATGGAACTGAGCAGCTTCATGCCATGTTAAATAACATGAAAAAAGACAGAAACATTTGCCTATCAAAATACGTGTACTATCCAACTGAGCCCAACTGACTGAGCTTGGGCAGTACAAGCTTGTCATGCTGAAGTGTATGACCTGTCTGATCACACTGCACCTTATCTGGCCACCAAAATAAATAGTTTTAAGTGAATGTTGATATTTATATATGCTAAAAACCAGGTAATTACCTTTGGTGAGAATTCAATTATGGATTTCACTAGAGCGGAAATATGCAGGCGTGTACTGACAAACATTTGTTGATAGGTTGGTTTATGGGTCTGTTTAGGATAAACTACATATTAACTCCCTCTCTCTCTCTCTCTCTCTCTCTCACACACACACACACACACACACACACACACACACATCCACTTGACATGTTAGTTTGTGTGCACAACTAAAAACACAAACTTGAAACCAAAGAACATGAGATATAAATCCTCTTGGAGAAAATGTCTCCTCCCTCTCTCTCTCTATCTCTCTCACACCCACTCACACACACACACACACACACACACACACACACACACACACACACACACACACACACACACACACACACACACAGACACAGACTCACAGACTCACTCAGATAATTGAGGCAAAATTCTGTTTATGAAAATGGAATAATCTGGAGACCATCTCTCAGTAAAAAAGCTTAGGTTTTGTGGTAATTTGGCTTTTGATGGAAAGCATCCACGTGAGCACTTACCCGTGCAACTGCCACTTCATGTCTGTGATTGCACAGGCAATTGAGCTGGAATGGATTTATCTGGGGATGAGAAAGTCATCAATGTTATTCCATTAAGCAACAAGGTAGGAGTGAGATAAAGGGTTCTCTCATTGAGTTTATATGTTCAGAATGTATACAGAGAGGAATTATTAAAGATATGAGTTTATATATACAGAATACATACAGAGAGGAAGTATTAAA
>JACXGI010002574.1:0-31800 GCA_016801175.1 Esox masquinongy
TTAAACAGTACATCTATCGTGTTAGATGTGCCCTGCTTTGGGCCCAAATAAAACACTTTGAAAGGTGGTCCATGAACTAGCATTAAAGACCATTTGACAAGTCACACCCGCCTTAAACACTTGGCTCCGCCTTAAAGATACCCGCCTTAAAGTCACACCCGCCTTAAAGATACCTCCGGTATCTCAGGGTTGAAAATATATCCACCAATCCGCCCGTCGTCCAACTTCCACTCCTGTGCTAACATATCCTGGTGTAGTTTATGAATTTGTGGTAAATTCTGCATCGGTTTCTTCAGGGCTGGCATCTTGATCGCGTCTTCGCCATCCATTTGTAATCTCTTACTGACTTGCTGAGCAGCAGTTAAGCTGCTAGCTTTTACTGGTGTTTCACCCAAAACGTTGATCGCTGCACACTCTGCCATAGTTTGTATTGTTTACGTAAGTTTACACAGGCAAGACTGAATGACCAACACCAGGGTCTGCGTGGTTTAAATACACAGACCACGCCAATCACCTATCGCCTCATGAAACATGAAAGGTTAACACCCACTGGTTATAAGACATCTGTTGTAACACTTATGGGAACTTAAAATGCCTAGGAATTTAGCATTCCGGAACCCTGGCGCCCTTTTGTTAAACATCAAACATCTTGCCGCTGATATAACGTTTATCACTTTGTCTGGGGGGGTTTATCAATCATTGTAAAACATCAAACATGAACTCAACAATGCAATCATAAATTACAAAGTCACCAGACATGTATACATCATTCCGAAAGTTCCGCCCTAACACATGTCCTACAAGAAGTCCATACATCACACAGGAAGTCCCACCCAACAACCAGGAAGTCCCGCCTACCAAACCGGAAGTCCCACCCACCTGTCAAATCAAACCAGAAGCTCTGCCCACCCGGGTCATAAATCACTAGGCTGTAGAGCTGGAGGAATCATAATAATAATAATAAAAATTATGGGAGAAATCTATAGTTGTGCTTTGCCTTTGGCAAGCACACCTAATAAGAAGTTTGGGAGAAATCTATAGATGTTCTTCGCCTTTGGCAAGCACACCTAATGAACCGGAAACAAATACAAAAGGGTTTCACCAGTGAACTGTTGAAACCCTAATTAAAGCTGCAAGCAGCACTGACCAGGTTTCAGCAAAACGCACTTAATATCCTTATTGCAACATTTGTGCTGAGAAACACTTATGAACCCAGTAGCTCCAAATGAGGCATTGGATGATTTTTTATAAATGTCCATCATGGCCATAGGAGTAGCGTTTTAAGTGTTTTTCACAAATTCAAAATGTCTGAAAAACCATAACGGAAAAGTTAATAGATCCCAATTGCAAATATGTTTCTTTTTAGGCTGTGGACTTAACTACCTCTGTTCAGGGCTGTAACTTAAATGAGGTGAGCTGGCAAATGTAAAAAATCACAATATCGCCACTGTGTGGTGGATTGAAAATTGCTTGCACTTGTTTTTGTTGTCTCATGGTTGTCAGTAAGGTTTAGAAATATAATTCTGTTATGCCTGGTGGAGTTTTGTGCATATTTATGCAAAACCACGCCCATGCACAAGTTCATTGGTCAATAGTGGATGTTTTTTGTCATGCTGGCTTTATATAGATTTTAAAGAGTTTCGTCCATAGACGCCAAATTTGAAATTACTTGAATATTGGTCATTTGGTGCCATAGAAGTAGCGTTTTAAGTATTTTTCACAAATTCATAATGGCTGAAAAAACATAATGGAAACGTTAATGGATCCCAATTGCAAATATGTTCCATGAGAAGAGATGGACCTATCTCTCTCTTTTCAAGGCTTTAACTGAAATGAGGTGATCGTGGTGAGCTAGCATATGTGGAAAACCTCAATAGGGCCACCTTGTGGTTGATAAAAAAAATGTTGCAGTCATTTTTGTCCAATTATCTTTGTCAACATACAGACCAAGTATAATTATAATATCATTACCCTTGTAGTAGTTGTGTGCATAAATTTGCAAAACCACGCCTCTGCATGTGTTTATTGGTCAATAGCGGCCATGTTTTCTTACCTACTGGCCTGGCTTATATAGGGTTTGATGGGCTTTGTCCATAGATTTTATGTGTTTTTCAAAAAATCCAAAACACGGAAAATCCATCATGGCGGACATTATGGGTCCCATTGGCAAAAATGTTCCTAGTGAGGAGATAGACCTCTGTACAAATTTTCAAGTCTCTAGCTCACATGGGGTGGGCGTGGTGAGCTTTAAAATCAGGGACATCAATAGCAAGTCATGGATGGGTGGGGCTAAGCCTCATTTTGGGGGGTCTGGGCATACTCCCCAAAACATCTTTTCATCATGTATTTTTAGAGTAATGGGTGTAATATCTATCAAAATAAGGTTATTTATGGTCAAGGTTGGCTAAAAGTATACCTGTCTCATAGACACTGATCTAATATGACTTAAATCCTATCTAAATAAAGAAATTAAAGTCCATTCTGTCTTCATCCATCCAACACCAACAAAAGTCACAAAAACATCTGTACTATGTAGCCAAAATTCTTTTGTCATAGTTTATAGTAAATGACCATCTATATACAGTATAGTAAATGACCATCTATATACAGTATATTCTGTTTCTAAGCGAGATTTCTCCGAATCATTCCGAATCATTTCAAAAACAGATTTAGCCATTAGCCCATTCATCTCGGGAATAAAGTAATTAAAAAATGTATCATAATTAAAAAAAGAAACATTTAACAACCAGATCTCCCTTCCATTGAACAGAATACATTGCAATACGTTAACTTCAAAGCCAAACAAACATGAATCTTTGAAACATGCACAGTTTTGCAACTGTGTTCCTGATGATTATTAGTGACATACAAGTGTTAGCTAGCATGCCATTAATGGGAAATTAATATTTTCAGTAGTTCGGTAGTGTTTGTCGCTACAAAATACGACCCCCTATTATCGGCCACCATCCCCAATTATTGGCCACCTTACTATTTTGTTGAATTACATTATAATTTCTTTTTATTTGTATTACAAATGACAGATCTTAGTCTTCTCTGAAGTGTCTACTAGAAAGTTGTTGCTAGCTTTCTTGCCTTCTGGTAAAGAAAAAAAGACTGATCACTTTGATATTACGAATTTCACCAACTGCAACTTGTCTAAACAATTTCCATTCATGACATTTTAACAATCCCAAAAAATTGGTTTTAGCCTCCATATATTTCTATAAAAAATGGTGGTGGGCTAGCTGAAAGGTTTTATATTGATTAGCAAAACGTACCGTTGCTTTCCAGTGCATTTACATTTTGAACTTGAGAGGATTTACTTCTCTGACCACTAGAAACTTTAGCTACCACAGTATTTACAGAAGACAGCTCGCTTCAGATGAGCGAGTTATGTTCTAAGCATCAAACTCAACCGAACATGCTGCCAAATGAACACAATTCTATAAAATTTCTATACAAAAAGTATAAAAAATAATATTTTGAGGGGGCTAAAGTCCCCCCTAAAATAGGCCTAGTGATGTCCCTGTTGCTAGGCTTATGCTGGCTTGTGACAGCGCCACCGTGAGGCCGATTTGCATGGTATTACATCAGAAGTTGTGGGCCATGGACCTGTACTATCATGCAAATGTGGGCCATTTTGTGCCATTTTATCTCACAGGAATCTGCAAAAAACACCTAAAAACGGCAAATAATAATAATTAAAGCTGCAAGCAGCATTGAGCGGGTTTCAGCAAATAGCACTGAACATCCTAATTGCACCATTTGCGCTGAGAAACACATATGAACCCAGTAGCAACAAATGTGGCATGGATGATTTTTTCAAAATGTCCATCATGGTAAACTTTATGGCTCCCAATGGCAAAACTGTTAGTTGTGAGATTACCTTACATACCTCTTTTCAGAATTTTACTCACATAGAGTAAGCATTATGAACTTGGAAATGTGGCCAACTCATTAGCACCACCTTGTGGTTAACAAAAAAAGTGCAGTCATGTTTGTCCTATCATCTTTGTCAACATACTGACCAAGTATAATTATAATATGATAATTTTTTTACCTACTGACTTGGTTTATATAGCGTTTGATGGCCATTTTCCTTGGATGCCAAATACAAAATGACATGAAGATCGGTCATTTGGTGCCAAAGGAGTATCGTTTTTACGTGTTTTTCACAAAATCCAAAATTGCGGAAAATCCATCATGGCGGATTTTATGGGCCCCACTGGTAAAAATGCTCTTAGTGAGGAGATAGACCTATGTACCAATTTTCAAGACTCTTGCTCACATGGGGTGGGTGTCATGAGCTTGCAAAAAGTGCAACTTTGGAGACTTGTGAGAGTGCCACCGTGTGGCTAATTTGCATGGCATTGCATCAGAAGTTGTGGGCCATGGACATGTACTACCATGCAAATTTGGGCTCTTTTGTGGCATTTTATCTCACGGGAATCTGCAATAAACATCTTTAAACAGCAGACAAAGAATAATAATAAATAAGCTGTACGCAGCATTTAGTGGGTTTCAGCTACTTGAAGCTACTACTAGCTAGAATGCACATTTTCTCAACTTATATCCACTGTTGCAAGCAATAGGACAACTGTGGTTTTTCCTTTCCTATAGTGCCCCCATGTGACCAACTTCAAGCATCTTGCACACAAAGTAGAATCACAACCCTGATCATGTGTACCAAATGTAATCTCACTGAGTGAAAAAAAACTAAAGATATTGTGTGATGGCTATTATACCACCACTGTTTGGCCAAATTGAATTTACTTGTATGTTACATTGCATTAGTTTTCAGGACATTTACCTCAACTGGTATTATAAAACAATTTTCTGTGTCAGATAAATATGGATACTTCAAGAGTCTGACACAATCAGAGCAACACCTTAAGCACCAAACAATGTAACTAGAAAGTTGTTTGAATTTTTCAGAATGTAATAAATGTAGCCTAATTGTATGGTAAATATAACTGAATGGAAGTTTCTCAGTCTTCCCCAGTGCAGAGCATATTAATTAATTGAACTTTTGCTTGCTGTAAGATAATGATGGGGTCAGAACAGATAATAAACATTTTCAAAAGGTATGTTTACTTAAGTATGTGTATTTACATCAATGATTGAGCAAACTATTTATCTTAGAATTGTTTAATTTTGATGATCAAAAGACTATAAACAGGTGGCAACAATAAAACCAATTATTTTCCAGATTTTCATTTATTTGGAAAATACCCTCCCTACTCTTACTGTAAAAATGTTAACTTTGGTAGGGCATGGGCATATAGCCTACATGCCCATGTATCGTTGTTAAATTACAACTCAGATTTCATTTTACTTTAACTGCCATTTCTACAATTTAAAGGTGCAATTGATAATTTTAGCCCTCAGTTAGAAGTGGAATTGTAGAAACAAACAAAAACAGAGAAGTTATTACTGAGCATTGAACACATAACACCCTCACAAACACAGGCACATTTTTAATAGCTAAAGCATTGGTTATGCGTTAAGCATTGGTTATGCTTTTATTAGTTCATGTCAGAATGATAAGGTGAATTAACCCTAGCTTAGACTGAGGCTCTTCTAGCAATTATTTTTGATGAAAGTCATGGCAATGTTGCATTCCACTAAACATTTGCTTATATTAGCAAGTCATTGTACAAATGAAAACAGAGAATTAACTGAGCTATATGTGCATAGATTAGCTACTGAGGCTTGAAAGCATGACACCATCTCTAAAAGGTCAAATAATTATTAGCTAAACCGTATGTTATAATGTTCAGGTCACCAGAATGATTTTAGATGGACTAACGTTAGCTTAAACTTAGTTAAACATATTCCGGAATATGTTTAAAGGTTAGTTAAACATATTCCGTTAGCTAACGTGACTAGCTAGCTAGCATCGTTAGCATTTATCCCTAACGTTACCGTCTTTAGCTATTTTTTATGGACTCTGCTAGCAAGTCTTTTTTAATGAAATAATCATGGCAACGTTGTGTTCCACTTAATATTTGCCTATAGCAGCAAATCGTCGTACCAATGAAAACAGTGGATTAACTTAGCTATTGAGCATAGAATAGCTACTGAGGCAGAAAACATGCCACCATATCTAAAATGCAAAGTATTATTTGCTAAGCTGTTTGTTATACTGTTCATGTTATCAGAATAATTTTAGACGGACTAGCTAGCTAACATCGTTATTATTATTGCTAACAGTAGCATTGTTAGTTATTTTTAGTGGCCATGCTAGCTGTTCTTTTAGATTAAATTATCATAGCAACATAGCATTCCACTAAATATTTGACTGTTAGGGGTGTGACGATTTCCAAAATCCTTGATTCGATTTGACTTTCGATTTTTAGGTCACGATTCAACTCGATGTTCAATTATATACTTTTTTTCAGTGCTGACTATTGGCCCTGTTTTGTAAATAAAACACAATAGCTTTTTATTAAAACAAATGTTATTTAAATACAATGTAAAAATAACAATAATATAGAACATGTGAATTAAATTGAAAAACTCACAAAAATAGAACACTTACAACAATGACAATGTAAAAAAAATGTAATTGGTGGCAACTACGTCCAGCACTTGTTGCCTATTTTAATATAACTATTTACACCATGGCATTTTCTAGGCAAGGCTGCAGATACATTTCCATAAACTTCCCTATTGCATTTGTTATTTCTTTGGCACGAGTAGAGTTTATTGGTAGTTTGGCTCTAAATGTAGCTGGGATAGTAGGTTCAGTGAGAGATTTCTTTCCACTTATATCAATTTTTTTGTGATGCTCACTCTCAATTAACCATTATCTAAAACTGTTCATGAATCACCTACCAGACTCCTCATAAAAGGTGCCACATTGTTCGATTCTAGGGCCGACTCTGTTCTCTCTGTATATCAATGATGTTGCTCTTGCCGCTGAGGACTCGCAGATCCACCTCTATGCAGATGACACCATTCTGTACACATCTCGCCCTTCATTGGATACTGTGCTATCAAACCTCCAGAGGAGATTTGATGCCATTCAGCTCTCTTTCCAAAACCTTCAACTACTCCTAAACTCTGGTAAAACTTGTGTATAGTTTTCAACCGATCGCTGCCCACACCTGCCCGTCTGACTAGCATCACTACGCTAGATGGATCTGAATTAGAATACGTGGACACATACAA
Organism: Esox masquinongy; assembly: GCA_016801175.1. Classification (NCBI taxonomy): domain Eukaryota; kingdom Metazoa; phylum Chordata; class Actinopteri; order Esociformes; family Esocidae; genus Esox; species Esox masquinongy. Next base: position 7,174 of record JACXGI010002574.1, read on the forward strand.
ATACTTAGGTGTCTGGTTAGACAGTTCCCTCTCTTTTCAGCCCCACATAAACCACCTCCAATCTAAAATTAAGTCTAGGATCGGCTTTCTATTCTGCAACAGGGCGTCCTTCACTCATGATGCCAAACTTGCGATGGTGAAAATGACTATCGTACCAATTCTCGATTTCAGTGACGTCATCTACAGAACTGCCTCAAACTCTCTCCATAAATAACTGGATGTGGTTTACCACAGTGTCATACGTTTCGTTACCAGAGCCCCATACAACACCCGCCACTGCAACCTCTACGCATTAGTTGGTTGGCCCTCATTACATATTCGGCCCTTAACTCACTGGTACCAACTCATAAGTCCTTGCTAGGCAAAGTCCTGCCGTACCTAAGCTCACTAATCACCATAGCTCTACCTACCCGCAGCCTGCGCTCAAGCAGATTCATCTCTCTGGTCACCCCAAAAGCCCACACCTCCTTTGGCCGCCACTCTTTCCAGTTCTCAGCTGCCAACGATAAGTGTGGTTGAATGTATCCCTCTCCAAAGCTAATGAGCACAAGCAAATTAACAACAATAACATCAAAATAGGATTTTTTTATATTAGAAAATGTTCTCTACATTAACTTAAGCTCTAACAATTTCTCAGTGTGCTCCACCTTATATTCTCTAACTTATGTAAAGCATTATTGAAATAGTAATTTTGTTTCATTTATAATTTCCCCCACATTTTCCTTTGAAAATATAGCCTACACAATACAAACTATAGACACACCACAGACCTTTATTTTGAAGGCAACATAGGAAAAATGGAAGTGCTATTGTTGCTGCCAAATGTATATAACGTTTCACCGCATACTTTTATTTTGAAGGTAAAATACGAAAACCGGAGGTCTTATTGTTGCTGATGAATCTCTAATGTAGAGTCTAATTGTTCCTATCGAAGTTAAATTAATTATAGGCATGCAAGTATAAAGCGGTATAGTTGTTTTTAACGGTTTTGTGAGTGCTATTTGTTTATTGCCAACTGCTTTACATGAACCATACACGATCAGTTGCATGGATATGGTGGAGGTGGTAACAGCAGGCTACAGTCAGTGACATGCGGTTACTTAATCACAGAATCACAAACTCCTTTTAAATTTCGCAATTCGAAATCGAACCTAAACATTTTCGAACTAGATATCGGTATACCCCTCTATCCTATATTCGCATGTCAGTGTATTTTCTAAGCCATATAGCGTAATTAAAATGACAAATTAAAATGACAAAGTAGTCATCCCCTCTTGAAAGTCATTAGCCACTGACCAACTATTGTACATCTAAATGGCAGCTACATTTATCTACTACCGTGCTGGTTAAAACGAACTATTAGCTGGTTACAGTCCATATTAACCTGCTTACCTGTCGAGTAGATACAGGCCCGTAACCAGAAGAACAAAAGTGTTGGACAGGCACGTTTATCCTACTTACCCATAATGATTATTAACTTCAGCACGATGGACGGAAAGCTAATAATTTTAGCATGCATGGCTGCCTAAGGCTATATAATGGCAAAATAATTGCTATATGATTTGAATAAGCTCACCATGATATTTGGCCTATAGGCTATTGTCACTCGACATAACCACCACATATTCATAGAGACATTGAAATTAAGGGATTTAACAAGAGGCTTACAAAACTAATTACAGCAACATAAATACATGGGGAATGAAACCATCAAGGATGCACAGTACCATTACGCAGTATGACAGGACACTGCAACACAAATAGATATCGAAAAGCCCAAATCAATGACATTACAGATACCAAAGAAACAAGAACGTACTCACAACAACAATGTTCCTTCGACAGTGTAAGCCAGGTGTACTTTTCGTAGTTGATCAATTGAAAGTGCCACATGAAACTACATCAGTAGACTGATGGGAACGAACTTTGTAAAATACATCTAGTGTTAATGAAAATATATATTAAATTATAAAAATATAATTTTCTGATTCTGACAATTCTGACAACAGCAGTTTCGAAAAATATCTTCTTGTATACCAAATAATAACTCAAGTTGTCAATGTTTTGTAATTATTAGCGACATAAAATGTTAACTAGCATGTCATTAATTACTATTCATGAAATTTCCGACATAGTTAAAAAATACGACCCCGTTTCCAATTATCGTCTACCTTACTATTTTGTTCAATTGCATTAGGCCTATATTTCATTTTTATTGATGTTGCAAATGACAGATTATAGACAAGAAAATGTTACCTACTTTACTTGCCTTCCGGTAAAGAAATAATGTCGCACATGTGGTATTTCATGATTTGCAACTTGTCTGCTAAAGTTTGTTTATCAATCAAAGTCAGATACAGATGACAAGATGAGTGACTCAGAGAGAGGAAGGTAATCAAGATGTGAACTTCCAGTCAGATTGGTGAATCGTCTTGTTCAACCATCACACTTTGGTCACAGAGACATTTGGTCCCAGAATCCAGTGGAATGAAAACAAAAATGGCTGCGCACATACAGTAATTAGCCAAACAAGCACAACGTAACCTTCATAAAGGTGTTTTTCACATGATCGTATTTGTCCATTACTAAATATGCAAAAATTGGAATTCATTATTATCACGATCTTTAGTGAAATTGTGAATAATCACGTAAATAAAGGGATTATTAACACACAAACCATTATCTGATAGTTAGCATATGTTTTATTGATACAACAAGTGGTGTGATACTCAGGAAAATAAAACATCTTAGAAGGTTGCTCAATAATTATTTAGTATACTCTTTAACATGACTACTGCCCTAAATAGTTTCAAAATATAATTTTAACCATTCGAAATCAGAATCGAATTAGCAACACAGTCTTTATGGGCTGCTGTGGTGGCAATTTTTGTTGTGTCATAATATACAATTCTGGAATTGTAATTGCATACTGAAATAATGTGCATTAAGAAATTATGCTGAGGGTCCTTCAGAGATCGTTTAAAACTTACTTGTGAAAAGGTTTAAATCTGTTATTTGATGCTAAATAACTAGCGTTTGAAGTGTTTTTCACAAATTCAGATTTGCTGAAAAACTATACCGCCATCTTAACACTAGAACCGACAGGCCTTTTTTACCCCCTATAACCGCCAGAGCCGAACACCATTTAGCGTCATTAGCATACAGATCTTCCCTATTAGCATGGACATTCTCCTCCGCAGCATCACCATCCAGCCAGAGCATCAGTTCATCTACTAGGTCGTCATCAAACTATATAGAAGTCTAAAAAAAATTTATTACAGAATTTGTCTGTTTTAAATGGTTAATGAATTTGAAAAATACAAGAATGTGTTTGTATTGAAGGCCTCATCATACTAAAAGAAATGACTAAAAAAAGAATACATAGAAAAAGACAAGGTACGAAATGATTTCAATGCCAATGCATAGCTCTAGTGTCATAGATTATTGCCATATAATATTTTTCTATAGGTGACATCAATAAGTTATCGAAAAACCGAGAGGAGCTATTAGAAAAAGACGAGGGTCTTAATTAAATTAATAGGCTGTGAACGGCACGTCTTTGCAGGTTTCTCCCGCGGGGATGTAGTAGGGCTCTCAGTTAGATTTGAACGCCAATGCATAGCTCTAGTCACCTAGATTATTGGGTTGTAAGATTTTTCTATAGGTGACATGAATAAGTTATCAAAAAACCAAGAGGAGTTAGTGGAAAAAGAGGAGATATCGTTGGAATTTCGTTTTCTGAATAATTATTTAGCCTAATACATTTGGCTTGAGTAAAATAAGCAGAGAAAATTCAAAGAGAGACGATAGGAAGTGTGCGATTTAGTTTCTCTTTCCCTCCTAAAATAATGTAGATTTACATTTTCGATTTACATTTGATGAATTAGCATACACAATAAGCTGAATCTCCTACTGAAAAATGGTAACCCATGTGATAAGTAGCCTATATCATTTGTATTATGTTTCAATAATAGACTAATTAAGTTTTCATTCATCTGGGAGTATCGCGCATTCATCCATTGACATCATGCATTCAGTGAGGGGTGATTAGTGCCTGGGTACTGTAATGAACACCGGGACCAGGGGTTTGAGGTTCCAATTGCGGAACGCAACTGTCGATTTATTAGCAAAAGCACAAGGGATAAGGCACGAGCAAAACAAGAGACAGGCAGGCAGATTCGGTAACCAGGTGATCAGTCCGCGGAGACGACGGTACATGAAGGAACAGGCAGGCAGGATAATCCACGGGACAGGCAGGCGGGATACTAGGCTACAAGACAAAGGGGAATAGGGCAAGAAAAGGAGAGGACAACGGGCTGGGAATGAGAACAAGGAAGAGCGCTATGCGAAGGCTTGGCAGGTCCACTACGAACAATACCTCACAACTGAGTGGCGGTGGAAAACAGGCTAATATAGAGAGGGTAATGAGGAACAGGTGTTCAGTATTCCAGTGATTGGGATCTGGATTGCGGGCTGCGTTCAGGTGCATTGGGAAGTGAGTGTGTCGCGGTGGCCGGTAAGGAACACGAGAGGGAGGGGCTGGGGCCGGAACGATGCAAGGACCTCACAGGTACCATTTGGGTACCATTTGGGTACCAACGCTAAGTGGCGTGCGCTGTTGGCGGATTAAGTCGGAAAATAGGGTAAAAAAAACAGGTAAATAGTCTCTAAATAATTTTCTGTTCATCAGTTTAGAATTCCGACAACAGAACAATGTAATATTTAGGAAAAGTCATGGAAGGAAAGTCCTGGAAGGAGGAGTGTGTAGCTTTCAAAATGGCACTTTTATTTTAACTACAAACTCAAACTTCAAATGGCATTTGGCGGTTCTCGTCTTAATGGGTCCCAATTGCAAATATGTTCCTTGGGAAGAGATGGACTTATATACCTCTTTTCAAGATTTTATTTTGAACATGGTGAGAGTGGTGAGCTTGCAAATGTGGGAAACCTCAATAGCCCCACTGTGTGGTTGATAAAAAAATCTTTGCAGTCATTATTGTCGTATCATTGTTAACAAATGCACCAAGTAGAATTATAATACCATTATCCTTGTAGGAGATGTGTCTATATACAGGAATGTAAAAAATTAAGAGACCACTCCTAATTGTTCTCAAATCAGCATCTCTACATGTATGGAAGCCATTCCATTCCAGTGTCTGTTAAATTCCAACACAGGCACACCTCATTTTACTTAATGAGGTACAGATTAGGTGATTACCTGAACCAAATCTAATTTAACGAGGAAAAGTATAAAAACCACTGCTGTGGTCATCCTCTTGCAACAGGACCAGATGGATGGCAAAAACAGTGCAAGTAGTATCTAAAAGGTAATTTGAATAACAAAATAACTATTCAGCATGACAAAAGAGTTGAAAAGAAAAGCTTTGAGTGAGGAAAAGAAAGGTTCAGTTCTGGCTTTACTGGCAGAGGGATACAGTGAGCGTCAGGTGAAAACGACTGTCCACTGACCAAGATGACCGTCAACTCATTCGAATTTCACTCAATCACTGTAGGATGACATCAAGTGACCTACAAAAAGAATGGCAAACAACAGCTGGGGTGAAGTGAATGGCGAGGACGGTTCGAAACAGGCTCCCAGGGGCAGGGCTGATGTTGTGTAAAGCTAGAAAAAAGCCCTTCATCAATAAGAAGCAAAGAAGAGCCAGGCTGAGGTTTGCAAAAGACCATAAGGATTGGACCGTAGAGGAATGGAGTAGGGTCATCTTCTCTGATGAGTCAAATTTTCAGCTTTGCCCAACACCTGGTCGTCTAATGGTTAGACGGAGACCTGGAGAGGCCTACAAGCCACAGTGTCTCACCCGCTATGAAATTTGGTGGAGGATCGGTGATGATCTGGGGATGCGTCAGCAAGGCTGGAATTGGGCAGATTTGTCTTTGTGAAGGACGCATGAATCATGCCAAGTACAAGGTTATCCTGGAAGAACACCTGCTTCCTTCTGCTCTGACAATGTTCCCCAACTCTGAGAAATGTTTTTTCCAGCAGGACAATGCTCCATGCCACACAGCCAGGTCAATCATGGGTGGATGGAGGACCACCAGATCAATACCCTGTCATGGCCAGCCCAATCTCAAGACCTAAACACCATTGAAAACCTCTGGAATTTGATCAAGAGGAAGATGGATGGTCACAAGCCATCAAACAAAGCCAAGCTACTTTAATTTTTGTGCCAGGAGTGGCATAAATTCACCCAACAGCAATGTGACAGACTGGTGGAGAGCATGCCAAGACGCATGAAAGCTGTGATTAAAAATCGGGGTTATTCCACCAAATATTGATTTCTGAACTCTTCCTAAGTTAAAACATTAGTATTTTGTTATTGAAAAATTAATATGAATTTGTTTTCTTTCCATTATTTGAGGTCTGAAAACAATGCATCTTTTTTGGTTATTTTGACCAGTTATTTTCTACAAATAAATACTCTAAATGACAATATTTTTATTTGGGAGTAATGTTGTCAGTAGTTTATAGAATAAAACAAAACTGTTCATTTTACTCAAACACATATCTATGAATAGTAAAACCAGAGAAACTGATAATTCTGCAGTGGTCTCTTAATTTTTTCCAGAGCTGTATGTGCAATACCACGACCCTGCACATGTTCATCTGTCAATGGCAGCCATGTTTTTGAAGATACTGGCCTGATTAATGTAACTTTTGAAGACCATCGTCCATAGATGCCAAATATGGTACGTGAAGATTGGTCCTTAGGTGCCAGAGGAGATGCTTTTTCACAAATTCAAAATGTGTTGTTCACAAATTCAAAATGTCTGCCAAACCATTAAAGTGATGTTAATGAGTCCCAATGTCAAATATGTTCCTTATGAGGAGGTGGACTTATCTACCTCTTTTCAAGGCAATATCTCGAACGGGGTGAGTATGGTGACCTTGCTAATGTGAAAAACCTCAATACCGCCACCGTGTGGTTGATAAAAAATCATTGCAGTCATTTTTTTTCTGTATGGTCCTTGTCAACAAACGAGTAGAATTATTATAGCATCATCCTTGTAGGAGATGTTTATATATGTGCAAAACCACACCCCTGCACATGTTCAGTGGTCAATAGCATCCATGTTTTTTGACATACTGGCCTGTATTATAGAAATTTACTGAGCTGATGTATTGATTAATTATACCATTGTATAATAGAGTGAAAAATCACTAGCTACTACTGTGTTGATAGTAAAGTACTGAGTCCATGTATTAAGACAGTAGGAACATGCTAGATGTGTTAATACAGAGCTAAACTAATAAAAGAAGCAAGCCTGGGCTGATTGAGACTATAGTCATGAGTTGTTCAAAGGTCAGTTATTTTGTGAGATGTTGTCCCACCTTCTTGCCCATACAAGAGGAGGTGTTTCTGAACTGTACGGCAGACAGACTGTCACTGATCTTGAGTTAGTGTCTTTCTGTCTCTATTTGCAAATATTAATTAACTGTATTTGTGTTAAAGAGCATTTTGATCTCTGTCTTACCTGCCTTAAAGTGTTCTGACTTCAGCTTTCTATGACAATTTGGGGGCTCACAGTCCGGGATCCTTATCCTGATTGTCTCATGTTCTCCTAAACAGGTTAACCATGCACTGTCAGAGATAGGGTCTCTGGAGCCTAAGACCTCCCCTAAACGAGGGCTAGCTAAGTTGGAGTGAGCGTAGGGCGCCTGGAACAGGACATATTCGGGATTGATTAGTACAGGAACCCGAAGACAAATTTTTAACTCAGGAGGTAAGGACACAATACAGATAAATAGGAGAAAAACTGTTAACGATACAGCGTTTAGAGTCCACTGTATAAATCACCAGTAAGAATATTATCTCACGTAAAGGACTGACGAGTTTATTAACGATTGCGAGGCAAGTTTTACCGGGGTGGTTAGAGTCCCCCTAGAGCAGACCTGGGCAAGATAAGGCCCCCGGGCCGGATCCGGCCCGTTGAGTAATTCTATCCGGCCCGCAATTCATCCAAAACTTTTCAAATAAAGCAAAATAAAAAATACTTGACGAGGTCCGCAGATTACGGTAGTTTATTTACTGCTGCATATTTATTTATTTTCAAATTAAAAATCCCGTGGCACTCCCAGTAATAAGTACAGCAGTATCATACTGTCTGTTTAAAATACCTTTAAGTTGAAACAAGGTATTTGCTTTGCTATGATACGTAGGGACCAGCACCACAATCCATGCGCGGAAGTTATCATTTGTACATATACGCAGTTGATGGCTAGCGATCTCTGGAAATGAGCCTAAGAAAAGTTGATAACGAAAGCAGGGTATTTAAAAAAGAATTGACAGGAAAATATTTATTTGTAGATGTCACAGGTAAAGCAACTTGCTTAATATGTTAAGTTAACGTCACTGTTTTTAAAGAGTACAATTTGCAGAGGCACTTCCAGAGCGAGCATGCGGAGAAACACAAAAACTGTCACCCGATGCTACAATTCAACAAGTCCAAGCGCAGATGCAGCCTCACTGATGAATATCTTGCAGCAGTACTGCACACCGCTTCAACAGTACCGCACACTGCATTAACAGAAATGACTCCTGACTTCACCTCACTTGTCAACGTCCATACGAGGCTCTCCTGTTCATATTGAGTGAGTAGCCCTAAAAGTTGATTTCTTGGGTTTGGGCTGCTGGAATAGCTGTCGTTAAAAGCACGTAGTACAAAAACTATACTGTATGAAGTTAGATGACGGCAATTATACCAACATTTGCTTTGAGTGAAAATCCTCAGAAGTGATTTCATAGACTTATGGCCGCCCTAATAATTATTATACCTATATACCTGTTATACACTATACCTTATGTAATAAACTTACTCTGTTGAGTTGAAAGTTACGTTTTAAGGCAAATATGTGTTGCAACATTTCTGTTGAGTAATAACCCTAAAAAGGGATTTTTTAGGCCTTTGCCTGCCATAATAACAGTTGTTAACAGAAAATAATGAAAAAAACATTTTTAAAGTAAATTAAGTTTGATTATGAAAACGGTATTGCATGGTAAATAAATATGCATGAATATAATATGCAAGTTAACAGAATTAGCTATGTTGTGTGATTTTTAGGCATGTTGGTTAAAAAAGTAATCTGGCCCACGATGCACTCTGGCATTTTCAGTGTGGCCCCCCAGTGAAAAATATTGCCCACCCCTGCCCTAGAGCGTGGTTTGAGGCCACCTCAACGAGGCATGTTAATTGAGATACCAGGGTGGTTAGAGTCCCTTTGGTGGGTGGTTAGAATCCACCTGGAGTGTGGTTAGATTTTACCCTATGGTTTGATGTTTTTCGCCACATATAGATTTGTGGATCGGGAAATATGGGTAAGTGCGGGAGTAAACCCCTTTTTGTCCCACAATATCGTGACGGACCAGCTAAAATAATGATAGATAAATATGGGGAATGGACATGTGAACAATTGAACCTTTGGGAATCATTAGGTTTCCTAGATAATGGTAGTTTTAGCCAGAGACAACTGCATGTTTTAAAAGAAAGGTTGGAAGAATATGAACAAGGCAAAATAAAGAAGCTGCAAAATGAAATGAGGAAGGTAGACTGGAAAGCTTACGGAATGTGGAATGACTGAAAAGATTAACTAAAAGATTTAGACAGCGTAGTGTAGGTATTACTGACCAATGTGTTTTAGCTAATCCCTGCTGGATTAATGAAAGCCTGGACTGTCCCTCTGGCCGACCCCCTTCCTACAATGCTGTTCCAGTTGCAGCCGCAGCCGTTCTGGTGCCGCCGGTACCATGTCTGGATCGTCTCACTCCCACCCGACGGCAATACCCTTCGCTCGCGGCTGACCTGGGTGTGACTTCCCCAATTGCTGGTAGGACAAGGAGCGCCATACCATCTGGGTACCCTGAAGGTCAGTTCCCAATGGTTGAAGAGGTGAATCCTGCTGCAGAAGAAGACGACACGCCCCCGACGATACTCGTCTATTGCCCATGGTCGCCTGCTGACCAGAAAGACGTGGCCGCCTCGCTACCCAACCCAGAGAAAGGAGGGGGCGAGGAATTTATTAGAGTATTCCTCCAGATGCTTGAACAATACAAACCGAACATTGTTGAAGTGGAAATGTTAATGATGAAGGCGTTTCTGTTGAAATGGGGAAGAGTCAAGGAAAATTGGCCCGTACACAACACGCCATACAACTGGGATGCTAATTCTGACAACAGGTTAACGATTATGGCGCTGTGTGAAAGGATAGGCACATTTTTTCCAAGACGGATGAACTGGGAGAAAATTTCTGATTGTAAACAGAAACATGGAGAGAAAGTCTCGGACTATAGGAAGAGACTTGAGAAAGAGTTCGACATTCACAGCGGCATGGGGCGTAAACCTGACGGTCAGAATGACTCTGCCTGGGAACAACAGTGTAAGATGCGGCTGGTTGCAGGTTTACTTCAGACATACAGAAGCATGTTAAGAAATTCTGTGTGGCCCTAGACGGGGGTCGCACGGAAACTGTATGGTCATATATCAAGCATGCAGCAAGAGTACAAGAGTCAAGAGGACCAGAAACAGGAAGACAAGGGGAAACGAGAGACGAGATTACAACTGGCCCAACTGGGTTTCTACAGTGGCGGCAACTCATGGGGCCAAAGGAGAGGAAGTAGAGGGGGGTGTAGCGGGCGATTCTGAGGCCGTGGTAACTACAGCAGAGGTTCCCCCGACGATGGCTGTTTTAGATGTGGTGCAGCTGATCATTGGTCTCGCGACTGCCCAGGGCCAGAATATAGAGACATTTCCCGTACGAACAGAGACTGTTGGCAATCGCGATGGAATAACAGTGAACAACCCAAGGGGATCACGCAGAGGCGATGGTCAGCCAGAGGAGGGGTACTGACGGTCAGAGGAGATGGGAAGGGCAACATCAATCAGTGAGATTAATCCATTACATAACCCTGCATATACTGATTTAATGCAAACACTCAACATACAAGCATTCAGAGAAGAGGAAGATTATCATATCAAGCCCAAACTGTCTCTTATGATTAATGGCAGAAAGTTTAATTTTTAGTTGATTCCGGAGCGGGGTATTCTGTCATTAGAGCCCAGGAATGAGACCCGCTCCCAAAATTGAGTGGTAGAACCATAATTACATTAGGGGCTAGTGGCGGACAGACCACTGAACAATTTACAACCCCCCTGTCGGTTGTAGACGACGAGGGCCAGCGCCACCCGAAACACTTGTTTTTGTTATCGGATTGTTGTCCTGTCAATTTGTTAGCCAGGGATCTGATGACACAGTTAGGTATTATTCTAGAATGTAAAAAGAGTGTTGTTCAAGCAGTCCAACATAGTGTGCAGCCTGTGAATTATTACTATTCTTGAGATTTAGACAGGACCCAGAGCTGTTTCACATAATTTGGTTGATATGGTTATGAATAGAATGGGTGGCTCGGCCCAGTTTATGGATGTGGATGATCTGCATTGTACGGCGTAGATTTTGGAATGTCAGGACAGTGAGTTTAAGAAAGAGTGGTTTAAGGACAGTAAAATTGAAAGTAGAGGGTTCGGACCCCCATGTCTCACTCGCTAAACCAGTGTTTAGTGTGTGGGGGAGCTTGGATCCCTGGGTGAGGATGTGTAATGAAGTTTCGGACTGGACTCCTAGTCACATAGAAGGGGTGGACTTTTCCATCACTGCGCATGCTTATAGGGAAAGGTATGGGTGTACTGTGCTAGGTAGAAGGGAGGTGCATTTAATGCCACCTGATGTGTGGCTCAGGTGGCTGCGGCAGACCCTAGGTTAGCTGATGTTCCACCATCTGGTCACAACATAAGCATGATGTTGGGTTAATGAATAATGCACAACCGTTTGTTGTTACACCCAGAGGACCTCACAGACCATACCAGGCTCAATACCCATCGAAACCAGAGGCTGTTGAAGGTGTTACACCCGTGTTTAAAGCATTGTTAGAGAAAGGTATTATTGTTCCATGTCCAAATAGTCCCTGTCACTCGGCCATTTTCCCAGTTAAAAAAGCCAAGGTTGAAGGTCGACCCACGGCGTGGTGATTCGTGCAGGATCTAAAAAAGGTTAATGAGGCCATATTCGCGCGCGCCACTAACTCCGGATCCTTATACTATTTTGACCCAAGTACCGGGTAATAATCAGTGATTTTCAGTTGTTGATTTGGCCAGAGTTTTTTAGTATTCCTGTGCACAAGGATTCTCAATATTGGTTTGCATTAGAATTTTCTGGTCACATATACACATGGACTCGCCTACCTCAGGGTTATTGTGAGTCCCCTGCCGTGTTCACATCAGCACTGAAAGATAATTTGGAAAGTTTCCAATTTGAACATGGCAGCACCCTTGTCCAATATGTTGATGATCTCCTTGTACGTTCCCCCGACAAAGGCTCATGTGAGAAAAACACTGTGTTACTGTTACGATTTTTGGCCTTGCAAGGTCACAAAGCCAGTCTGAACAAATGCAGTTTGTTCAAAGGGATGTGATATTTTTAGGTCATAAAATAACCCCTGAAGGCAAAAGCCTCAGTGCGGACTGGATTGAAACTATTACCACCATTCCAAAACCTCTTACTAAGTCACAATTGCTTTCATTTTTGGGTATGTCTGGTTTTTGTAGATAGTGGGTTCCTGAATATGCTCGCTTGGTACAACCTTTACAGGACATGGTTTATGGCCAGAAACTCGCCTCGAATGATAGTGTTCTGAACCCCAGAGGAAGTTGAATCTTTCTCTCATCTGAAACAGGCCTTAGCTTCTTCTCCTACACTTGGCCTACCTGATCCAAAAAAGAAGTTCATTCAAGCTGTGTGTGAAAATAACATGGCTATATGTATTCTGTGTTGATGCAGAAACATGGTGACAGGTTAAGACCTATTGCTTATTTTTCCTCTAAGCTAGATGTTGTAGCACAAGGGCTCCCCTACTGTTTGAAGGCTGTGACAACAGCAGCAGAAGCTGTTTTGCGGTCACAGCCTCTGGTGTGTTATCAGCCACTCGAGTTGCGTGTTCCTCATTCTGTCACTTCCATCCTGTTAGAACACATAAGTCATCTATCAGGAGCCAGGTTTTTACATCATCGTAATGTCTTACTATCAATGCCCCATGTTACTATAGTGCGTTCTCCTGTTTTGAATTCCGCCACATTCCTCCCAACAGAGGAAGATGGTGAGCAATGATTGTCTCTCTGCCATAAATCAACAGCGCATGCCTCACACTGATCTGTCTGACGAACCGCTACCGAATAGTGATTTTGTATTTTATGTTGATGGGTCCGCCAGTAAGGGGTTGTCCTCAATAGGGAACAATGTGGGCTATGCTATGTGGGCTATCGTTTCTGATTATGATGTTGTAGTGTAAGGAGAAATGTCTGTTGAGGAATAGTGGAGGGGTATTCGATGAAGAGGTGCGTCTGGCCCCACCAAGTCTCCGACAGACCCTTGGTGATGTTAATCAGTGTCCTGGGTAACATTTGCTTCTCCAAAGATCTGGAACACCAGGTGTGGGCCATCAGCCCAAGCTTCCTGAGCACACCTGGAGGGGTGTGAAACTCTGAGCAAACTGGAGTGTAACTAAATGCATGATATTGTGGACATTTATCTGTAGTGTTTGGACTTTACCTGTTCCCCCATAAAGGACAGAATAGGCTGATATGCTTTATTGTTCTGTACGGGTTATGGGTCAAACTTCACAAGAACATTATAGAAATGATTGTCCTTGTTGCATGTCAGACAACAACTGGCAGCAACGCCCCGTCCATTTAATAACTTGCAAGTGGGACAGTTTCTGTCCTTTGTGTTCATTGTGTTTGCCAAGGTAAAGTAATGCTAATGACTATTTGGGGGAGTGTTTTAGATATGTCTGATTTTAGGATAAATAGCCATGTCTCCAAAAAGTTATGGGAGTTTGTCCTCATTAAAGAGACCTCCCAACATATTGTGTTGTTGTCATGTTTTTGGAGTTTGTCATCGTTAAAGAGACCTCCCTACACATTGTGTTGTAGTCATATTCAGTAGTCTATCTTTAACAGAAGCTCCTTGCATACCTTCATGCTATAGTGCCTTAAATACTTATGGTATAATTAGTAGACAGTTAGGCTAGTTGGGAGGACGTTGAATCGTGTTGGTATGTAATTATGTTTTGTATTGTAACTTTATGACTTGATTGGAATAAATTGTGTTACTTTGGAATATAGATTACTACGGCATTCCTCATGCATCTCCATTCTCAAGCTCGTAGGGTTACTGGTAATTACACATACATAAGTAAGTGTAAGCGACCTGACTTGGAGTCCCAGAGTCCTGGAATTCTCAAAGCAGTTTGGTTAGGCCCAGGAACATATGACCTTCGAGTCATCCCTGAGTTGTTGGGCATAATTAACTTTCTTTTAGACCCGGGAACACACACCATTTTACTGTATGGTTCATGTTAAACGACCTACACCTTATGGGAGTTAATGATAACTGATTTAAGCACATACACATATGTAAATCGAAGTGGCCAAACTGATCGTCTCTGAGTTCCCGTGTTGCTACACCGTCCCTTGTCTTCTGGACTTGACTGATGAGGAGCACTGAGGATAACGTAGGCCGTGAAACATATGATCTTTTAAATTTTTGGCTTGTGACGAAAGATTAGCTACCTTTTCTGAGAACTGTTTACAAACAATATGGAGTCAGATTATAAAAATATTTATATTTTTATTTATCACTAAGGTTACGTTCCCGTGCACTCATTTCCCTAGCCATCCCCCTTCTAGTGGTAACCCTTACAACCATTCTCCCATTTACCCCCTCCCTACAATGTCACTGAAGGCCATAGACTCCCTCACCATCTTTCTGCTCAGGCAGCCGAACACTTTACACTCACAAGGGCCTGTATTCTTGGTGAAGTGAAAAGGGTTACGATTTATACAGACAGTCGATATGCATTTGGTCTTGTTCATGATTTTGGTACAATATGGAAAATGCATGGATTTATTACTTCCTCTGGTTCACGTATACAACATGGCCAGTTGATCCTCAACCTGTTGGAAGCTGTCTTGTTGTCCAAAGAAATTGCTGTATGCAAGTGTGAGGCCCATACCACTGGTAAAGATATTGTTTCCTGTGGTAACCATAGAGCGGATTTAGCTGCTAAATCTGCGGCACAATTGCCCCCTGACTCTGCTCTACAGATGTCTCATTTAACTCCCACTGTCTCTTTGTCTGAATTGGGGCTCAAGCTAACGCTTCTCCTCATGAGAAAGCTGCCTGGAAGAAGGCAGGGTCATCCTGTGTCAATAAGGATTGGATTGGCCCTAATAGTAACCCGTGTTTACCTAAGTGTTTATTTCATTAGGGGTTCTCCGGTAGGAGTAACCCTATTGTTATTGTTAGTATTATTAGGGGTTCTCCGGTAGGAGAAACCCTATTGTTATTGTAAGAATTATTTTTTTCCTTGAAACCACTAAATAACTCAAAAAGTATGTAGTGAAAAATGATATAAATTGGACCGCTGAACAGACCACGTATACCTACCACAAAGAGACGCGACCCGATTGCTTTATAGGGGGCGCCACAGGCCACGCCCAAATTCCATTTTTTCACAATGATGCCACTTCCACCCCGATTGACCTAGAATGCTGATTCTTTGTGTACCTTTCTTATTTCTCATGATGAACAAAAAAGCCTCAAGAACCCATAAAATCCTCCCTCTTGGATTTTTCTGTATGGTGAAAATGTATACAAAAAACATGAAATAAGCAATTAGTCTGGGGAAAATATATACAAAATAACATAAAATTAACAATAAGTCCGATTGACCTGCCCTTTGGCATACAGGTGTCTCATACATGCCTCCCTGTAGGGTGATAAGGAATAAGAGATACATTGCAAGATGGTAGACAACGTGGCTGACCAGTGTAAAACAAATGCATCTATAAAATTCATGTGTGCATTACAATATGGCACAATGAAAATATAGACGATGTATACCTAACAAACAGGCACCAGACCCGATTATATAGACCATGTATACCAAACACACAGACACCGGACCCGATTCCTCCACTGGGGGCGCCCCAGGCCATGCCCTAATACTTTTTTTTTCACAATTACACTATGTCCACCGCGATTGACCTAGAATGCTGATTCTTTGTCTACATGCCTAATTCCCCAGAAGTTGCAACATTGTATCAAACACCAATCATGTCCGACATCTTGAATATTTTATACAGTGAACATTTTATGAAACATAAAAATCTACAAAAAATCAACAATAACTCTGATTGACCTGGCTGTCGTCAACCATGTGTCTTACTGCTAAGAAATAAAATACAAGATGGAGGACAAAATGGCTGACCAGTGTAAAACAATTGCATCCATAAACTTCATGTGTGCATAACATTATGGTACAATGAATGTATAGACCATGTATACCTACCACACAGACACCGGCCCCGATTCCTCCACAGGGGGCGCCACATGCCACACCCAAATTTATATTTTTTCCCAATGACACTATTTCTCCAATTGACCCAGAATGCTGATTCTTTGTCTACATGTCTCATTCCCCAAGACTTGCAACACTATCAAGAACCAATCATGTCCGCCATCTTGGATATATTGTACTGTGATCTTTTTACGAAACCTATAAAATTTTAATTAAAATCAACAATAATTCTGATTGACCTGTTTATCGGCATACCTGTGACTTATACAAGTCTCCCTATAGGGTGGTAAAGGCTAAGAGATATATTACAACATAGTGGACAAATTGGCTGACCAGTGTAAAACAAATGCATCCATAAGCTTCATGTGTGCATTACATTATGGCACAATGAATATATAGAGCATGTATACCTACCACACAGACACCGGACCCAATTCCTCCACAGGGGGCACCAAAGGCCACGCCCCAATTATTTTTTTTTAACACTGACACTGTTTCCACCCCGATTGACCTAGAATGCTGATGCTTTGTCTACATGCCTAATTCCCCAGGAGGTGCAACGCTGCATCAAGAACCAATCATGTCCGGCATCTTGCATAGTGAACATTTGTACAGTGAACATTTTATGAAACCATGAAAATTTACTTAAAATCAACAATAACTCTGATTGAACTGGCAATCGTCAAACCTGTGTCCTATACATGTCTCACTATAGGGTGGTAAAGGCTAAGAGATATAATACAAGATGGCGGACAAAATGGCTGACCAGTGTAAAACGTATGGATGCATACACTTCATGTGTGCATTACATTATAGCACAATGAAATTCCAGACCAGGTATATTTTCCACACAGACACCTGTCCCGATTCCTCCACAAGATGCGTCACAGGCCCCGCCACAATGCATTTTTTCCACAATTATGCCATTTCCACCCCGATTGAACTTCATGGCTGATTCTTTGTGTACATGCCTCATTCCCCAAGATGTACAAAATTGCATCAAGGACATGTCTGCCATCTTGGATATTATTTACAGTGAAAATTTCATGTAACGTGTGAAAATCTACATAAAATCAACAATAACTCTGTTTGAACAGGCCAGCGGCATATATGTGTCTAACAGATCTCTCCCTATAGCATCTTTAATACTATGAGAAATAATACAAGATGGCGGACAATATGGCTGACCACAGTAAAAAATATATGAAAGTGCTTACCGTGTGATTATTTCTGCTGCCATATGCTTACAATGTTTAAAATGACTGCTTCACTATGCTCACCATGTCACAGGAGAACCCGTCCCATGGTTGCTTGCAACTATATTTTTTATGCGGTATTGTCGCATGGGCAAGATCATGCGGCAGAAAGTGAGATGGTGGCTATCGTGAATAAGTTCTGGTACACACAAGGCTTTACCAATTACGCTCAAACTTTTTGCTCAAAGTGCTTGGTGTGTTTAAGATACAATGTAGGAAAGGGACAAGCAGTTCCTCAGTCAAGCCACCCTTCCCCTGATGGCCCCTTTGACCATGTGATGATGGATTTTATTGAGTTGAACCCCTGCGAGGGAAAGAAATACTGTGTGTAGTTTGTTGATATGTTCTCTAAATGGGTTGAGGCTTTCCCGGCTGGGAAAGCAGACTCATCCACCGTCGCTAAGGCACTATTGACTGAAATTATACCCAGATGGGGTATCCCGAAGAAACTGTCAAGTGACAATGGTTCACACTTTGTGAACAAAGCCATTCAGAAAATGTCTGAGTACTTAGGAGTTCATTTGAAAACTCACTGTGCCTACCATCCACAAAGTGGAGGAGCAGTGGAGAGAGAAAACGGAACTATTAAAATGAAACTTTCAAATCTGTGTGAAGAGACAGGGCTGAACTAGGTAAAAGCACTCCCGCTTGTGCTCACATCCATGAGAGGAAGGCCCAGGGTGAAAACGGGCCTCTCTCCTCATGAGGTCATCACTGGAAGACCAATGAACACAGGCCTAGGCGCCCCCACTCACACAGACCTTACAACAGAACATGTGAATGATACTATGCTAACATACTCTACTAACCTGTCAAAAGTTCTGAACAACGTCCACAGGAGTGTCAGAGCAGCTTTACCCACACCCATCGACGGTCCATTGCACAACATCAAACCTGGGGATTGGGTAGTCATTAAAGACTGCAAGAGAAACCACTGGAGCAAGCCAAGCTGGTTGGGTCCATACCAAGTTCATCTCGTCACTAAATCTGCTGTCAAGGTTGTGGAAAGAGGAACCTGGATCCATGCCACACACTGCAAGAAGGCTCCAGCGTTAGAATATACGGCGATAGAATAGGTAAATTGAAGTTACCTAAAGGCGGCGTGGGTGATGGTGCTAGTAACCGTCAACTCCAACACAGCCTGCGACCATGGAGCCAGAGAGTCAAGGACCGTGGAACCCCTTCAGGAGGACCGGAAGGAGATGCACCATCGGGTGCCTACTGATTTTGAGCATTATTATTGTTGTACCCATGATGTGGGCTTTTGGACCACACTATGAGGATAATATTTTTTTTTTAAACAACACATAACGTAACAAGCAGAGAGATATGAGTACACCATGAGATAAGGCCTAAACGACAAACACATATAGATCCCTGATGGAAATATGTACTGACAAGACCTGTTTTGAAGGATAATAAGTGGTCTTGTAGATACAGGAGGAGATGCTATGTTTCCAGCCGTGGACCGACCTCTTGACTATGTTTACAGGTGGAAGTGTAAGAATAATTGTTGTGCTACTAATGCTTTCACATATTTTGGTATAATCCAGGATTACTAGTGTTTCAGCAATAATGAAGGCAACACCCCTTGCAGACCACCTGACCACCCTAAAGGTAGACCCGCTAAGGTATGTCCCATTACAGTTGCACCTACTACAATAGTTTTTACTCCTGCACCATGCCATCCTAAACAAGGTAAAGTAAGAAGAGTGCTGTTAGAGCCAGAAAATATAGCCCTTAGGATAATGGTTGACTATGCAAAGCACGAGAACATGACTAATTGTTGGATTTGCCAACACATACCAACATCCTCACGTTCCCCAATGTTAACCCCTGTTCCATTTTCTGTAGTAGACTGGCAGGCGCATGGTTGGGCAGAGGTTGCTGCGCAAATGGCTACAACAGATAAGGACTGTTATACCTCATTGGCAACTCCTGTCCAGCTGAGTAACGACAAATTAGATTTGGTCTATATGGTGATAGCGGAGTTTAACAACCACCGTCATCTTATGGGAATTAACATATCTACATTATTTAGGCTAACCTACAATGAGGAGATAGGAGCACGAGGTTATACTGTAAGGATGCAAATGACCCTGGTGCAGACAGATTGTCGCACTAAGGACGATGAAGTTAGATCAGGCATAACCTGTAATCCCTTACCTTCAGGTTTTTCTATTCGTATTGATGCACTGGTTAACTATATTCCATGGGCAACATTATGTCAACATTGATTCAATGACCATTAATTTGCTTAATTGTTACTTTCCTGCCATACCAGAGAAGTTACGCTTGCGTGATTGTACCCAAGAGTGGTCACCAATTTCTGTCTATCGGTTACATAATGTCTCATTCTGTATTGCAGATAATATAGAAACCAAAAAGAAATTAGGAGACAGCAATTGTTCTGACATAACTCCGACCAATTTCACTGCTCTAGGTGCTCTGCCTGAACAAGTTTATCTTATCTGTGATGAGAGGGCATATAGCTGCATTCCAAAGGATAGGGGCGGAGTGTGCTATATGGCATATTTAGTACCCTTAATTAGACATCCAACTCAGATAGAAATGACAGCACTGTACCAGGCCCCAAGTCGGCATAAGCAAACACTTACGAAAACACAACGTATATTCAGTGTGCTGATTCCAGGACATGGCACTTACACCTCGCAGGAGGAAATAATTGCGTTGTCATCAGTTTTGGAAAAGCACATGAATTTACCTGCTGACATGATCGCAGCAATAGGCAAGGAGCTCGGTGAAACTCGTTTTGTTGCTTTACAAAACTGAATGGCGTTAGATATAATCTTGGCTTCCCAAGGAAGTGTCTGCAAGGTGGTTGGGTCTGAGTGCTGTACTTTTATTTTTGATGCATCAGACAAGGTAATTAACCTGGTGCATGAAACCAATAAAGGCATTGCAGAGCTTGACTAAGTCCATGGATGGGATCCATTCTCAGGGTTATCCTCTATGGTTGGTCCCTGGGGTATGACAATATTCAAGATGTTAATTGCTGTATTTGCTATAATTGCTTTACTCCTTGTTTGTTGTATGTTATTATCATGTTTAATAAAAGTGTGTACGTCTAAGGTTATGGCACAGGTACTGGTCCAGACACATGCCGACAGTGACCCAGAACCAGGCATTCCAGATCTGTTTCCGTTCCCTAATTATAGGAGTGATGATATCTGTGATGACCACGATATTTAGGATATTGATTGTGGCGGCCTACCGCTTAGTGAATCATGTTTGGCTGTTTGTGAGTACATTGTTTTAGTGTTGACCTTAAGGGTTACGTAAGGTTCAAAAGGGAGGATTATTATAGAAATTTACTGAGCTGATGTATTGATTAATTATACCGTTGTATAATAGAGTCATCGGTAGCTACCTACTGTGTTGATAGTAAAGTACTGAGTCCATGTATTTAGACAGTAGGAACATGCTGGATGTGTTATTACAGAGCTAAACTAATCAAAGGAACAAGCCTGGGCTGATTGAGACTATAGTCATGAGTTGTTCAAAGGTCAGTTATTTTGTGAGATGTTGTCCCACCTTCTTCCCATACAAAAGGAGGTGTTTCTGAACTGTACGGCAAACAGACTGTCACTGATCTTGAGTTAGTGTCTTTCTGTCTCTATTTGCAAATATTAATAAACTGTATTTGTGTTAAAAAGCATTTTGATCTCCTGCCTTAAAGTGTTCTGACTTTAGATTTCTATGACACCTGGCTGATATAACTTTTGAGGACTTTGGTCCCTAGATGCCAAATATCAAAGTACGTGAAGATCCGAAATTTGGTGCCAGAGGAGTCGATTCTTTTTTTCAAAAAATCCAAAATGGCGGAAAATCCATCATGGCGGACTTTATGGGTCCCAATGGCAAAAAATGTCCATCATGAGGAGATACATCTATGTACCAATTTTCAGCACTCTAGGTCACAAGGGGTGGGTGTAGTGAGCTTGCAGTGTGACTTTGGAGGCTTGTGACAGCACCACCATGAGACTGACACGCGTGCCACTGCACCAGAAGTTGCCGCCCTTGGCCCATTTTATCTCATGGAAATTGCAAAAAACACCCTTTTTGTTGGAATAATAATAATAATTAAAGTTGCAAGCAGCATTGAGTGTGTTTTAGCATTCAACTGCTATTGGCCTTTATTACACCACTTTTAAGCTGTGAGATCCATTAGCACCATTTATTCATAGATTCTCCAAGTGAAGCATGAATGATATTTCTTCCCCAATCGTGCCCCCATGTGGCCAAATTGAGACATACTTCATCCATTAGTTAGATTTATAACCTGTATTATGTGTGCCAAATGTAAATCACACTGACAGTTACAGATAAAGAGATAACGCCATCTAGCCGTTATGGCGCCACCTTCTGGTCAAACTGAATTTACATGTATATGTTACGTCGTCATAATGTTGTGGACATGAAATTATTTTATCATATGATCTGTGTCTGATTTATATGCATATATGTGTAAAACCACATAAGCTTGAAGATTGATTGGTCAATTGCGAGCATGCTTTTATTTGTACTGTCATGGGATATGCATTGATAAATGACCTTGGTCCATAGATAACCAATATCTTGTCACGTAAAGATCGGACATTGTGTTCTATAGGAGTAGCTTTTGAAGCGTTTATCACATATTCAAAATGTCAGAAAATTGATCAAGGTGGAGGTAATGGGTCTCAATGGCAAATATGTTCCCTGCTAGGACATGGAATTATCCACTGTTTTTTCAGTCTCTATGTCAAACAGAGTGAGTGGCGTGAGCTTCTAAAAATGTCTGCCTCAACCGTGCCCGTGTGGTCAATCGGAAAATTCTTGCACAAAGTATGTCCTTTCGTGGTTCTGAACATGTGTAGTAAGTGTTATTATAATACGATCAATGGTATTTCATTAATATGCTTATATGTGCCAAACCACGCCCACTGGAAGGTTTATTGGTCAATAGCGGGCGCATCTTTTGACATACTGGTTTGGCTTACACATCTTTTACAGACCTTGGTGTATAGATGCCAAATATCTTAGTATGTGAAGATTGGACATTTGCTGCTATAGGAGTAGCTTTTCAAGCATTTTTAACACATTCAAAATGGCCGAAAGTCCATCAAGGCGGAGATAATGGGTTCCAATAGCAAATATGTGACAGAATTCGGGAAACTGGACTTATGTCGCATGTCACTACTTTTCAGGAGAGCCGTTTGTAAAAAGAAAAACATTTTGTCTTTTTTGCAGAAATGCCTTCTTTAATGTGACTTAATAACAAACTAGTATGCGAAGTGTAAATGTGAATAAAATTTTAAACTAAAATCCTTGTTTAAACTGTGGAAAATACAGGACTTTTCCTTCCATTGGCTGAGATAATGAAGGGGCTGGACATGTTGACATACTGAATTCTGATGGGTCTATCATGTAAACAGGTTAAAAACTTTCAGGGAAAATTTAGGCATTTCATTGCAGTGCCAATGGTTGAAAGAAAACGCTAGCTACTCTTGTATAAAACAACTGTCTACGGATTACATTTACAAGAAAAGGACAATCATAGCAGTTATGATAGCGACAATGAAAGATGAATAGATTATTGGAGTATTGAACGCCTTGAGTGTGAACGGTAGTGAAAAGATGCGTTGTAAACAACGACAACAGACTAAACGCAAACAACAAAGGACTTTGTATGTAATCAGAGGATATATAATTGTTTCAGTCTGCTGCGAAACATTCCTACATATATACGGGTAAGTGTAACATTTGCTAAATAACTACAGATAATTCCCTTTCAAAAAGTTGTCCAAGTCGTTTGTATTGCTAGTTACAGTGGATATAAAAAGTCTACACACCCCGGTGGAAATGCCAGGTTTTTGTGATGTAAAAGAATGAGACAAAGATAAATCATGTCAGAACTTTTTCCACTTTTAATGTGACCTATAATGTGAACAATTCAATTGAAAAACAAACTGAAATCTTCGAGGGGGAAGAATGAAAAATAAAAATCTTACAATAACCTGGTTGCATAAGTGTGCACACCCTCTTATAACTGGGGATGTGGCTGTGTTCAGAATTAACCTATCACATTCAAACTCATGTTAAATAGAAGTCATTACACACCTGCTATCATTTAAAGTGACTCTGATTAATCATAAATAATGTTCAGCTAGTAGGATTTTCCTGACATTTTCTTAGTTGCATCTCAGAGCAAAAGCCATGGTCCGCAGAGAGCTTCCAAAGCATCAGAGGGATCTCATTGTTGAAAGATATCAGTCAGGAGAAGGGTACAAAAGAATTTCCAAAGTATTAGATATACCATGGAACACAGTGAAGACAGTCATAATCACGTGGAGAAAATATGGCACAACAGAGACATTACCAAGAACTGGACGTCCCACCAAAATTGATGAAAAGACGAGAAGAAAACTGGTCAGGGAGGCTTCCAAGAGGCCTACAGAAACATTAAAGGAACTGCAGGAATTTCTGGCAAGTACTGGCTGTGTGCTACATGTGAGAACATTCTTCCGTATTCTTCATATGAATGGGCTATGGGGTAGGGTGGCAAGACGGAAGCCTTTTCTTACAAAGAAAACATCCAAGCCCAGCTGAAGTTTGCAAAAACAAACATCAAGTCCCCCAAAAGCACATGGGAAAATGTGTTATGATCTGATGAAACCGAGGTTGAACTTTTTGGCCATAATTCCAAAAGGTAAAAACAACACTGCACATCACCCAAAGAACACCATACCCACAGTGAATCATGGTGGTAGCAGCATCATGCTTTGGGACTGTTTTTCTTCAGCTGGACCCGGGGCCTTAGTGAGGGTGCAGGGAATTATGAACAGCTCCAAATACCAGGCAATTTTGGCACAAAACCTTCAGGCGTCCGTTAGAAAGCTGAAGATGAAGAGGAAGTTCACCTTTCAGCACGACAACGACCG
>JACXGI010002574.1:31900-44221 GCA_016801175.1 Esox masquinongy
CAGAAGAAGATTAACATTTTGGAATGGCCCAGCCAGAGCCCAGACCTGAATCCAATTGAACATCTGTGGGGTGATCTGAAGAGGGCTGTGCACAGGAGATGTCCTCGCAATCTGACAGATTTGGAGCGCTTTTGCAAAGAAGAGTGGGCAAATATTGCCACGTCAAGATGTGCCATGCTAATAGACTCCTACCCCAAAATACTGAATGCTGTAATAAAATCAAAAGGTGCTTCAACAAAGTATTAGTTTAAGGGTGTGCACACTTATGCAACCAGGTTATTGTGAGTTTTCTATTTTTTATTTTTCCCCCTCAAAGATTTCAGTTTGTTTTTCAATTGAATTGTTCACGTTATAGGTCACATTAAAGGTGGAAAAAGTTCTGACATGATTTATCTTTGTCTCATTCTTTTACATCACAAGAACCTGGCATTTTAACAGGGGTGTGTAGACTTTTTATATCCACTGTAGGTAGGAGTGCCCTCCCTGAAAATCTGGTCAGCCGGCCTTCCTGGTTGGGGGGACCCTATTGTTTAGTTAGGTCTGCTCTGTAATAACAAGTGTTTATAATATGTTTCATTGTTTGGAAGTTTTTACATATGATCTAATGAGGGACGTGTATGAGTGTTTAGTCCCATCTAGAACGTTTGTCCATGGGTTGTTTGTTATGTGATTTCTGTCCTTAGAGGAAGGATTGTTTCATACTTGATTAGCAGTGTTGTTGCATGTTTTCTATGCTACCCTTGGTTTTGTGTACAAGTTCTGTCTGTATTGTAGTCTGGATGTTAGATCCATGCCTGGTATCAATGTTTATTTTCATTTTCTCTCATGTGTTTGGCTGATGGAGAGATAACAGGGAGGAGGTATGATGTGTCTGATGATTATTAATTATTAGGGATTATAAGAGCTGAGCTCAGAGTCAATCCGATTGGTACGTTACATAGGTGTGTTTGTAAATTGTTTTGTTAAAAGTAAGGTCTGATATGTATATGGTTGAGATTTTTAAGCACAGTCAAGCCTGACCAGACAAGGAACCACATGTCAACCAAACAGGTTCTGGAACATTTGATATGGACTATTATGGAAACTTGCCTTGTTAGGGTGTAGGTTTGGATGGGATCTATGAGATCCGCTAGTTATTAGGACTGATCTATTGTCTCCATTCCTTGGGAGTTGACGGATCAATACCCAGTGGATAGTCTGATGGACTGTTCAACATCACAAATCCCTTTCAGTGACATTATGCCACCAACTGGAAACAGGAATCTGAGTGTGAGAGCAGTCCTTCCCACACCCGTTGAGGCCCACTGCATGACATCGAGCCTGGGTATTGGGTAGTCATCAAGGACTGCAAGAGAGAGCACTTGAGCAAGCCATGCTGGTTGGGTCCATACCAGGTTCAACTCGTCACGGAATCTGCTGTCAAAGTATCTGAGAGAGGAACCTGGCTCCACGCTACACACTACAAGAAGGCTCCAGCATTAGATACGGCGAAAGTAAAAAATAAAAATTTAAGTTTACCTTAAAAGGCTAGTGCTAGTAATGTCTATACTCCAAAACATCCTGCAACAATGGTGCCAGAGAGACAAGGAACATGGAACCCCTTGAGGAGGACAGGAGGAATGAAATGCACCATCGGGTGCCTGCTGATTTTAAGTATTGTCGTTGTCATCCCGATAGTGTGGCCTTTCAACACCACACTATGATAAACATGGATAGATTATAAATATAACACGTAATGAAGCAAGGAAAGAGACATTTCTACACCATGAGACAAGGCCCAAACGACAAATACATGTAGGAGGCAAATTTGAACAAACTATGTCAATCTCTTGTGACAAGATTAACTGTCCCCCTGATGGAGATTGCTATGTACTGACAAACCCAGTGTTTAAATATACTAAGTGGTATTGGACCTACCTAAATACAGGAGGGAGCGCTATGTTCCCATCCTCATACTATTTTTCCCAACCATGTGAATAGGTGGAGATGTTATGATAATTATTGTACTGTTAACATTTCCAAACATCTAGGAGTAACCCAGGATTATTTTTGTTTCAGTAATAAAGAAGACAACACCCCTTGCAGACTACCTGACCACCCCATAGGTAGACCCGCTATGAAATGTTGTATAACAGTCGCACGTACTATAATACACTGAACAAAATTATAAACGCAACACTGTTTTTGCCCCCATTTATCATGAGCTGAGCTCAAAGATCTAAGACTTTCTCTATGTACACAAAAGGCCTATTTCTCTCAAATATTGTTCACAAATCTGTCTATATCTGTGTTAGTGAGCACTTCTCCTTTGCCGAGATAATCCATCCACCTCACAGGTGTGGCATATCAAGATGCTGATCAGACAGCATGAGTATTGCACAGGTGTGCCTTAGGCTGGCCACAATAAAAGGCCACTCTAAAATGTGCAGTTTCACTGTATTGGGGGGGTCCGGAGGGGTCCGGGGGGGTCTGAAAACCAGTCAGTATCTGGTGTGACCACCATTTGCCTCATGCAGTGCAACACATCTCCTTCGCATAGAGTTGAACAGGTTGTTGATTGTGACCTGTGGACCTGTTGGTCCACTCCTCTTCAATGGCTGTGCGAAGTTGCTGGATATTGGCAGGACCTGGAACACGCTGTCGTATACGCCGCTCCAGAGCATCCCAAACATGCTCAATGGGTGACATGTCCGGTGAGTATGCTGGCCATGCAAGAACTGGGATGTTTTCAGCCTCCAGGAATTGTGTACCGATCCTTGCAACATGGGGCCGTGCATTATCATGCTGCAACATGAGGTAATGGTCATGGATGAATGGCACAACAATGGGCCTCAGGATCTCATCACGGTATCTCTGTGCATTCAAAATGCCATCAATAAAATGCACCTGTGTTCGTTGTCCATAACACACGCCTGCCCATAGCATAACCCCACCGCCACCATGGGCCACTCGATCCACAATGTTGACATCAGCAAACCGCTCACCCACACGACGCCATACACGCTGTCTGCCATCTGCCCTGTACTGTGAAAACCAGGATTCATCCGTGAAGAGAACACCTCTCCAAAGTGCCAGACGCCATCGAATGTGAGCATTTGCCCACTCAAGTCGGTTACGATGACGAACTGCAGTCAGGTCGAGACCCCGATGAGGACGATGAGCATGCAGATGAGCTTCCCTGAGACGGTTCCTGACAGTTTGTGCAGAAATTCTTTGGTTATGCAAACCCATTGTTGCAGTAGCTGTCCGGGTGGCTGGTCTCAGATGATCTTGGAGGTGAAGATGCTGGATGTGGAGGTCCTGGGCTGGTGTGGTTACACGTGGTCTGCGGTTGTGAGGCCGGTTGGATGTACTGTCAAATTCTCTGAAACGCCTTTGGAGACGGCTTATAGTAGAGAAATGAACATTCAATTCACGGACAACAGCTCTGGTGGACATTCCTGCAGTCAGCATGCCAATTGCACGCTCCCTCAAAACTTGCGACATCTGTGGCATTGTGCTGTATGATGGAACTGCACATTTTCAAGTGGCCTTTTATTGTGGCCAGCCTAAGGCACACCTGTGCAATATTCATGCTGTCTGATCAGCATCTTGATGTGCCACACCTGTGAGGTGGATGGATTATCTCGGCAAAGGAGAAGTGCTCACTAACACAGATTTAGACAAATTTGTGAACAATATTTGAGAGAAATAGGCCTTTTGTGTACATAGAGAAAGTCTTAGATCTTTGAGTTCAGCTCAAGATGAATGGGGGCAAAAACAAAAGTGTTGCGTTTATAATTTTTTTCAGTGTAGTTCCTGTGCCAAGTTGTCCTAAGTCAGGTAGGGTAAGAAGAGCGCTGTTAGAGCCAGTCAACATAGCCCTTAGGATAATGGTTGATTAAGCGTGGCACAGGAACCTGTCTAATTGTTGGATCTGTCAACACATACCAACATATAAACGTTCCCCTATGTTAACCCCTATCCCATTTACAACAGCAGACTGGCAGGCACACGGTCTGAAAAAGGTGGCAGCATGAATGACCGCGCCAGATAAAGACTGTTATACCCCGTCAGCCATTCCTGACCAGCTGAATATGGTCAAATCTAATTTGGTCTATATGGTGATAGTAGAATTTAACAGTTACCGTATTCCTATTGGAGTGAACATATCCACATTATTTAGGTTAACCTACAGTGAGCAGATAGGAGCACAAGGTTATACTGTAAGGAAGCTAGATCGGGTATAACCTGTAATCCCTTACCTTCAGGTTTTTCTGTTCGTATTGATGTGGTGGTTAACTATAGCCCATGGGAAACATACATTAACATAGATTCAATGACCATCGCCTTGCATAATTGTTCTACTGCTGCCACACCAGAGAAGCTCCGCTTGTGTGACTGTGCCCAGAACTGGTCACCATTACCTGTGTATGAGTTACATAACGTCTCACTTTGTATTACAGATGCTTCAGGAGCCACAAGGAGTTTAAGACATGGTGATTGTCCTGCCATGACTCGAACCAACTTCACGGCTCTAGGAGCATTGCCAGAGCAGGTCTATATAATCTGTGGTGGGAAAGCATACAGTTGCATTCCTAGAAACGCAGGTGGGGTATGCTATAAGACGTACCTGGTCCCTTTGATTAGGTGAGCAGACCAAGGGGAAATGGCAGCTTTATACCAACCCCAACCTCGCCATAAGCGAACACTTAACCAACGTATATTCAGTGTATTGATCCCAGGATATGGCACATACCTCACAGGAAGAGAGAATTGCCCTGTCCACAGTGTTTGAGAAACACATGAATTTAACCGCAGCAATGCGCAAAGAGCTTGGTGGAACTCGTTCCGTTGCCTTACAAAATGGAATGGCGTTAGATATGATCTTGGCCTCACAAGGCGGTGTCTGCACAGTGGTAGGGTCAAAATGCTGTACTTTTCTTTCTGATGCATCAGATAACTTGTTGCGCAAAACCAATAAAGGAATTGCTGAGCTTGATAAAGTCCATGGATGGGATCCATTCTCAGGGTTATGTTTGGTCCCTGGGGAATGCCAATATTCAAGATGTTAATTGCTGTATTTGCTGTTATTACCTTTTTCTTGTTTGTTGTATGTTATTATCATGTTTAGAAACAGCATGTGCTTCTAGGGTTACAACACAGGTACTGATCCAAACACATGCCAACGACGACCCAGAATCAGGCATTCCAGACCAGTTTCCATTCCCTAATTATTGGAATGATGATATCATAGATGACCACGATGTTTAGAATATTGATAGTAGCGGCCTGAGGCCCGTTAATTTGATGCTTCTATCCATGAGTAAATTGTCTAAGGATTGACACCAAGGGTTGTTTTGGTGTCAAAAGGGTGGATTGTTATAGAAATTTGTTGAACTAATGTATTAGTGACTTGTACAGATGTGTAGGGGAGTAGAGAATTACTGGATTAGTATTGGGCTAATTAGAAAGGTACCGAACCTGTATTTTGCCACGCAGGAAGAATGCAAGATATGTTAATGCTGCTGTAAGTAAGAGGGGGACAAGACATGGGTGGACAATTGAAGTCAAGAGGTATTTGTAAAATGCAGGTGGGCAACCTGCATTTGGGTGAAACCTTGAGTAGAGAGCAAAATTGATAAGAGGAATAAACCAAACTGGTTTAGACCAGATTAACATGTATTGATGAAATGTCAGTTATTTTGTGAGATGTTTTAACACTTTCTTACCTATACAAAACTGAAGAACTGTTCTTCAGACAGACTCTCTGTGTCAGTGTCTTTCTGTCTCTATTTGCAATTATTATATAATAAACTGTAATTGTGTTTAAGAGCATTTTGATCTCTGTCTTCCCTACCTTAAAAAGAGTTCTATTTGATGGAATTGCCATCACAGGTCTGTTTGTTAGGTAGTCCAGAGTCCAGTTGCAGAGAGAGGGGCTGATCCCCAGGTCATGGAGTTTGTTGACCAGCCTTGAGGGGATGACAGTGTTGAATGCTGAGCTGAAGTCTATGAATAGCATTCTCACATAGGTGAGAATGCTATTAGAGTGTAGAGCCGTGGAGATGGCGTCCTCTGTAGACCTGTTCGACCGGTAGGCAAACTGGTAGGGATCCAGTGTTGGGGGGAGGCAGGACTTAAGGTGGGCCAGAACTAGTCTCTCGAAGCACTTCATGATTGTGGGGGTGAGCGCAACCGGTCGGAAGTCATTCAGGCTAGACGCGGTCAACTGCAAGGGTCAAGGGTGGTTTGAGTGGCAAACAAACTCCAGTCTGTTGAAACTGGTGCTGTAGAAGTGAGTCTGACCCTTCTGGCCATGCTTTGACTGTCCTCACTGATGGTTTCGCATGTTTAATGAGGGGTAAATACTTGGTGAGTAGGAATAGTGAGAGATTATCATATTGACCCAGGTGGAGGAGGGAAATGGCTTTTTAAGCCACTGGAATGTTTGTGTACACATGGTCCAGTGTATTGTCTCCTCTGGTGGAGCAGGAGACATTTTGGTGGAATTTGGGAAAAACAATTTTCAGATTTGCGTGATTGACTGCATTCACCAAAACACCATCTGGATGTTCTGTCTGCTGTTTGCTAATGGCAGCCTGCAGTTCTTTCAATGCTAGCTTAGCATTAGCTTCCAGGGGTATGTATACTGCCATAGCAACAATAGATGTAAACTCCTGCGGCAAGTAAAAAGGCCTGCATCTAATCATCAGGTATTCCAGATTGGTTGAACAATGACTCCCGATTAAGTTAGTGTTTGTGCACCATGTTTTGTTTACGTGAATGCACAGTCCACCACCTCTGGTCTAATCTCGACCATCCAGCTCAATTACGTTGTTGAGTATGTTGTTGTTAATCCACATTTCCGTGAAACTCATGACACTGCAATCCATAATCCATTTTTGTGAGATGATTCTCAGTCGTATTTCGTTCATTTTGTTCACCAGTGACTGTACGTTAGTGAGGAAAAGGCTAGGTAGTGAAGGTCGATGGGGGGCTAGCATTAGCCTGACCTGGTTGCCTCCACGCTTCCCACACCTTTGTTTACGATTCCGACGGCGCCTCTGGGCACCGCTAATCAGCAATGGGAATAGCGTCTCTTGGGGCACCCTTACGATCTCCGGTGGATGGTGAAAGTTGTCAAAAACTCTTCCTGTGCATTGTGCTCTGATGTCCAGGAGTTCTTGTTGGCTATATTGAGTGTATGCTAGGCTGTACTGAGTGAATAAGCTAAGAACTATTAAGTAAATTACTGATAATTTGCAGAAACTGGGTAGACGCTGAGCCATGCGATGCATACGCGCTGCCATCTTGGTCACAAACTGACTAATGTTTCTTATTAAGTTTACTTACACCACAAATAGCATCTATGAAATGGCTTTTGCCACTGGCTGTTTTAACAGTTTAAAAGCCAGTAATAGGCTTACTAGCATCTACTAACTTACTACTTGGAATAGTCATAAGAATTGAGCAATTGCTAGCGAGCCTGAAGATGAACTTTATACTGCCAAAGCTATTTCATTTCATGGTACAAAAACACTTATTTTTCTTTCATTCGTGAATGACACTGATACAATAACTATCAATATAGGTGACGATAACTGACTTATTCTTTAAGTGAAAAGACAAGAATCGTGGAAACCCCTCCTCTTTAACTGCGCAAGGATTTGTGAGCTGCTGTATATCACCCCAAAAAGCATGCACGGATGTGTACTTCGAAAATCCAACAGAAGTAATCGGTATATAACTGCAAACAATTTTATTTTAGGCTTACTATAACATAGCTTCTGAAGGTTGTGGCCAGCAAAGTTTTTGTCTATCCTGAACAAATCCAAATGCATAATTTGCTTGGACTGCCTCGAGGTTCGAACACCAGTCCCCTGCGTGAGAGTCCGCGTCTCTAAACAATGCTATTTAACAAGGGGTAGTCAGTCAGTCAGTGACATTCACTCTTCTTGCCCGGCTCTGCTTATGCGGTCTGGCAAAAACAGTGTTCTATCCAGTTTGAAGAAATAGTGAATCCACGCTAAGCCTTCAACAAGCCTGTGATTGGAGTTTTTTTTTTAAACTAACATCCAATAGAAATCTTGTTCTTAACCCTGTGTATTCAATCAATCAATCAAATTTATTTATAAAGCCCTTTTTACATCAGCAGTTGTCACAAAGTGGTTTTACAAAATACCCGGCCTTAAAACCCCAAGGAGCAAACAACAGTAGTGTTGAATTTCAGTGGCTAGGAAAAACTCCCTAAGAAGGCCGAAATTTAGGAAGAAACCTAGAGAGGACACAGGCTCAGAGGGGTGACCAGTCCTCTTCTGGCTGTGCCGGGTGAACATATTAAGAGTACAAATTGTAATAATTAATAAATGCATGTGGGCTGAGTCCAGAGTCTATTTAAACTTAGTCCAGGTCGAAAGCATGACCAGATGGACAAGGACAGGGACAACTGTATTGCCCCCTTTAGGATCAATGACAGCATGCAGTCTTTTGTAATAGTTGTCTATAAGGCCCCGAATTCTTGCAGGTGTTATAGCTGCCCATTCGTCTTGGCAAAATGCCTCCAGGTCATGCAAAGTTTTTGGTCGTCTTGCATGAACCGCAATGCAAGACGGTTCCGTATGTGAGGTTCTGTTCCGTTTGGTTTTTGAATGTAGCCCCGTTATGTTTGGTTTTTGTTTGTGTTTCTATACGTAGCCTGTCCTTTTTGTTCTGATTGCTTTCACCTGTTTGTTGTTCAGACCCCATTTGCTCCCTATTTAGTTTGCCTTCTTCTGTTAGCCCTTGGTGAGTCATTGCGTCGTTTATGTCTGTCCCTGCCACCAGTCCATGTTTTTCCTGCCTGCCTGTTTTCCTGCGATTTTTCTCGTTTGTTCCTGCCTCAGTTCTCCATTAAAATATTTTGTTGTGCTTCTAGTGCGCACTTGGGTCCTGCTTAACCTCAATTCATGACAGAATGACTCACCCAACACTGGACCCAGCGGATCTATGGAGGCGACTAGAGGACCAGGAGAGGCGCCTCAATGACCTGGCCCCACTCATCATGAGGGCCATAGCCTCCCACCAGGGGGTTGCCAGCTGGCCGTTTTGGCCCTCCGCCCGGAAGCCTCCCCAAACAAGCTTCCCTGAGCCGGCCCCGCCCGGCGTCCCGGACCCTGAGCCGGCCCCGCTCGGCATCCTGGCTCCTGGCCCTCCGCCGGCTCCTGGTCCTCCTCCTGCACGACCGGCCCCGCCTGATTCTCCACTGGTTCCTGGTCCTTGCACCAAGGTGGAGCCTCCACCCGTTCCTGTTCCCGACCTCCGTCCCGAGGCGGAGCCTCCGCCTTGGTGCCCTGCTTGCCCTCCTCTTTTTTGTTTTTTGGCGCGTCCGGGTGTCCGCGCCTTGAGGGGGGGTCCTGTGAGGTTCTGTTCTGTTTGGTTTTTAGTTTTTGAATGTAGCCCTGTTATGTTTAGTTTTTGTTTGTGTTTCTATACGTAGCCTGTCCTTTTTGTTCTGATTGTTTTCACCTGTTTGTTGTTCAGACCCAGTTAGCTCCGTATTTAGTTTGCCCTCTTCTGTTAGCCCTTGGTGAGTCATTGCGTCGTTGATGTCTGTCCCTGCCACCAGTCCGTGTTTTTCCTGCCTGCCTGTTTTCCTGCCCTTTTTATTGTTTGTTCCTGCCTCAGTTCTCCATTAAAATCTTTCGTTGTACTTCTAGTCCGCGCTACATTTAAAATGTAAATGATAATGTCCGATTACGAGTACCCTAATTTCCAGTTTATAACCCGCACCGTGTATAAACCACACCATTAATTTTATTGGTTTGTGTGTACACAAACCCGAGTATTGACCGTTCCCATGTATAAACCGCATTTGCCTGTATAATTTACCTTTCGCAAAACTCCTCCCCCAAACTGTCCTTATCCAATCCTACCTAAGCAACCGGTCACTACTTGAAGAGGGACCGTTAAGGCTCAAAATGGTGAAATGGTGTGCCTTCGCTATGGCACCTGCTGCAAATCCAAGAGCAGTTACCCAAAATGTTTAGAGGGGGGAGTCATTTACAGTGACTTCTCGTGGGTTGTGAAATGCTTTAGTCAACATTTATACATAATTATTAATTAGAAAACAATGTTATCTAACACTGACATTATAGTTATTTGTGCTAAATGTGACCATTATACAACTTATTTGCTGCTACTACGTTAGCTAGATAGTTAGCTACCTCTAATATTAGCTTGTTATGTCGGGGCACTAGGCTTAACTTTAACAAGTGACTTTCTGCTGAAGTTGTTAGGATGATGTTGACTGATAAGAGTTCAATAATAGCAAAATAAACAGAACTTACCCGGCAGAGCAAGAGCATGACTGGTCCAAATGGCTGTGCTAGTCGCATTTGGGTTAATGGGGTTTCTCATTCTTTGATTGAGATCTATATGCTTGTTTCAGTAATTGTGTCCCTTTACTTATCTAAATATTGTGAACATATCATTTCACTGCATATTGCAATCCCTCAATTGTAATGCCTCGATCTGGAGTATATCGTGGAGGTATCACTCTAAAGAGAATCACTTACAATGACCAAAAAATGTCTTTTGTTCACCATTGCACTGTTGTCAGTGTACAGGCAGCTATAGTAAGCTATTTTCGAAAACAGCTGTGCTGCATTCCCCTCGCCTATGTATGTGTAATTAAAAACTGACACTCTTAACCCATCTGTGAGAGGGAAAGGGAAAAACATTTACATGTGCTTTGAGTACAATGTGCACTGTACACATTATAAGCCAAACTGAACAATGACGCATGCAGGTTAATTGACTCCCTAATTCCTGTGAAGTACCAAAGAATTACTGCTAATTGACAGCTATGAGACAAATACCCAGCAGATGTTGCTAAAGAACAGTTGTGTAAAAATGTGCATGAAAAGCAGAACACTACTATTAATGTTAGTGTTTTATTTTTATGGAAATTGTTTAATTTACTTTTTATAAGTTATTAGGTGTTTGAATAATTTACTTACTGTTTTTGTTTTTTATTTTTGCATTTACATCACTTTTCAAAATAAAACCATATTTTTATGAACACTGACCATGTTATCATAATTTTCAAAAAATGTGTGACTCAAATACCACAGAGGTTTTCAAAAATAGCTTACTATAGCTACCTGCACACTGACCACAGTGCAATGGTGAACTAAATATTTTTTTTGTGAAACTATTTGGTTTCCATCATTCGTAACATACAGAAATGGATTTGTATTTAGGAAACAATCAAATCATTCATCCCTGGGGTGTAAAATTGATCAAATAGTGAAGTCAGATTTACTCAGTATACCTTAATATATGACTGTATTCAGAGAGGGGAGTAACGGATTACAAAAAAACTAACTGTAATCCGTTACATTACCAACTAAAATATTGTAATCGGATTACAGATACTTTTGAATGAAATAATGATTACTTTTGGATTACTTCAATTGAAAAAGTGGTTGATTTTTTATTTAATGTTTTAAAAACATCGTTATATGAACCAAAATAACAATTGAGCGCCTCAGTTGTTGTGTATGTGATCATCATGCGCACAAAGGTGGACACGCATAACCAGTTAAGTGCCTGATGTAGTGCTAGTTTAATTGGTAAAAACAGAGTGTATCTACGATAATATTAGCCGACCTATTTAAATGTGATTTAGTTACCTACTTGACGCATCTTTCTCAGAACAATGATAGGCTGATAGGCCTAGCTCGTGTTATATATATTTTAAGTTTCAAGGTTTATTTGTCAAATGCACCGAACAAAACAGCCTAGAAGAGTTGCGCTGAACAACTGACAGGAAATGTTTTTGAGAATTAGGTAACTATTTGTTAGACAGCTGTAACATGGGGCTGCCTTCAAGATAAAACATTATATGGAATTAATCACGATATTTAAGGAGAAAAGGTGTGTTGGGAAAGCACTCTGCCGAAGCATAATGATTTGCATTTGACACAACCACATCAACTCCGTCCATACAGGTAGGCCATGTGATTCTTCTTGCTTTGCATCTCAGAATATTGTGTTCATTGGTTATCACTGGCTGCTGACGACATTGACTTTATGCTAAGAGAGCAGGTTTATGATCAGTTTATTTCTTTCATTTGCGTTTTGAAAATCCATCGCTGGTGGCCCTAATAATCACAGGTTACGTTTGCACGGGTAAAACGTATTTGTGTGCGGATGTTCACGATTGCAAACAACAGCTGAAGCCCTAACCTTAACCCCAGTGCTGTGATACCTAACCTTAGTCCAAACCCTTACCTTAACCCCAATGATACCTAACCCTAACCAAACCATAGCCTAACCTTTTTGTTTTATAACCTTCCA
>JACXGI010002574.1:50026-72119 GCA_016801175.1 Esox masquinongy
CTATTAGCATGGCACATCTTGACGTGGCAATATTTGCCCACTCTTCTTTGCAAAAGCGCTCCAAATCTGTCAGATTGCGAGGACATCTCCTGTGCACAGCCCTCTTCAGATCACCCCACAGATGTTCAATTGGATTCAGGTCTGGGCTCTGGCTGGGCCATTCCAAAATGTTAATCTTCTTCTGGTGAAGCCATGCTTTAGTGGATTTGGATGTGTGCTTTGGGTCATTATCGTGCTGAAAGGTGAACTTCATCTTCAGCTTTCTAACGGACGCCTGAAGGTTTTGAGCCAAAATTGCCTGGTATTTGGAACTGTTCGTAATTCCCTCCACCCTGACTAAGGCCCCGGTTCCAGCTGAAGAAAAACAGCCCCAAAGCATGATGCTGCCACCACCACGCTTCACTGTGCGTATGGTGTTCTTTGGGTGATGTGCAGTGTTGTTTTTGCGCCAAACATACCTTTTGGAATTAAAAAAGTTCAACCTTGGTTTCATCAGACCATAACACATTTTCCCACGTGCTTTTGGGGACTTGATGTTTGTTTTTGCAAACTTCAGCCGGGCTTGGATGTTTTTCTTTGTAAAAAAAGGCTTCCGTCTTGCCACCCTACCCCATAGCCCATTCATTTGAAGAATACGGGAGATTGTTGTCACATGTAGCACACAGCCAGTACTTGCCAGAAATTCCTACAGTTCCTTTAATGTTGCTGTAGGCCTCTTGGAAGCCTCCCTGACCAGTTTTCTTCTCGTCTTTTCATCAATTTTCGAGGGACGTCCAGTTCTTGGTAATGTCTCTGTTGTGCCATATTTTCTCCACTTGATGATGACTGTCTTCACTGTGTTCCATGGTATATCTAATGCTTTGGATATTCTTTTGTACCCTTATCCTGACTGATATCTTTCAACAATGAGATCCCTCTGATGCTTTGGAAGCACTCTGCGGACCATGGCTTTTGCTCTGAGATGCCACTAAGAAAATGTCAGGAAAATCCTACTAGAACAGCTGAACTTTATTTGTGATTAATCAGAGTCACTTTAAATGATGGCAGGTGTGTAATGACTTCTATTTAACATGAGTTTGAATGTGACTGGTTAATTCTGAAAACAGCCACATCCCCAGTTATAAGAGGGTGTGCACACTTATGCAACCAGGTTATTGTAAGGTTTTTATTTTTCATTTTTCCCCCTCGAAGATTTCAGTTTGTTTTTCAAATGAATTGTTCACATTATAGGTCACATTAAAAGTGGAAAAAGTTCTGACATGATTTATCTTTGTCTCATTCTTTTACATCACAAAAACCTTGCATTTTAACAGGGGTGTGTAAACTTTTTATATCCACTGTATGTTACTTTTTAGCCAATTCGTAATGTATTACACGTTTTTGTAACACATTGTAATGTAACCTAATGTAATGTAACATATCATATGAAAACGCGTGTAATAGATTTACTTATAATAGTTTACGTATTCCAATGAGACCAGGTTGGTTTGAACCACTACAAGATGCTTTGCTAGACTTGGGCAGTGGAATTACGAGGCCAGGGAGAAAACACAACTTGAAGATGTGGCAAATTTTGAGCGGTGATGTATTCTGAAACCAGACCCCATATTTCACCATCAGCGTGGTAGGTGCTAGGTAGTTAGTTTGTATAAATAGCAATAATGTTCTCAAGAAGATGGCTCCTGAATATCACATTCATTTACATCTTAGTTTCTGTTAGTGTGCAAAATATGAAACTGTTAATCTTTTTTTAATCACATTAAAGGTTACACTTGATGGGTAGAGGGCAGTGAATTTCAATTTCAGTTCTTCTATACTACTTCTCTGACTCAGTTTGATTTCATGACAAGTTCAGAAAATGGGTCACAATTTTGTATGGGCATTGTGGGGAAGAATATATGTCACCTAGCTATTGGACTAGGCTCAGCTAGAGTACAGTCCTGCACTTTTGCTCTCTAAAATGGTGAGATAAAGACACTCCTTTCCTAGCATGTCTCTGGTAGAAGAATGGTGCTTTTTGCTGGAGGGAAGGACTAGAAGCAGTAATGGCTACTTAATTAACCTTTCCTGCTTTCCTCTACTTACAACAGCTCTCCATGGGACTCACTTTAATAGTTGAATGACCTTGCTGTCAGTAAGACTGAGACCGACGGAATGAAGTTATGATTTAATTAAAAGAGTGCAGATGTATGAAGAATGTAGCTACAGTACTTAGAATGTATGAACACAAAGGTTTGTGGAGTAGGCAAAAATGACCGATGTTAAATACTGAAAATAAAAGTGAAGCCAAGTGTAAATACAGAAGTAGTTAAGAGTCTGTTATCGAATGAAATAGTGTATTTACTGTTGTGAGGTGCTTTTATAAGTTGGGTCCCATTAGGACAAGTAGTGTACGTTGTATCCACTAAGGATCCAACGTACACTACTGACACTTTCAGAAAAAGCATATAAATCCTGTTTAAATGTTTGAATAAAATACTCAGTGTTAAACTTGCACCAGAGATTAGGCTATACATTTATGACTTATTAGTGTGTACTTCCCTGCAACATGCAGTAACTTGAATGTGTCTTATGTTCCCCAAAGTCAACATGTCCTCATCTCTCTGCATCCATATCTGACAAATGGTCAATGCTCCTTTCACATCATGTCACTGACGCAGAGGGGCCAGACTAAGCGCGCCAAATCAGCTTACGAAGAGTGTTTTTGCTCATGCGCGGCATATTCAGTGTCCATCAAACTAGTGCAGCAGCAGCAGCCTGCAAACAAGTTAGGAGGTAGGTACATGCGACACACTTATTTATTAGTGCTTTTTCGCTGATGTATCTAGCACTAAACAATTTTGGCTTTAAATGTCAGGGATCGTGTTGCACCGGTAAAGGTAAAGAAAACTATGTGCAAACAGAAAACACCATGGAGAACCACCATGATGGTAAGCGTCAGAAAAGAGAATGTAGGAAAGCAGAACACAAGTAGAGGAAAACTAAACTTCAAATCCACTATGACATCTATAAACAAAGTCTTTGTAGCTTCAACTATAAGTTACGCAGGGCTAGACAGTAACATTTATTGGGGATGATCAACAAGAATATCAACAATACCCGCACTCTATTTACCATGGTCGACAAGCTTACAAACCCCCTAAAGCTGATAGCTTCAGAACTCATCTCCACTGTGAAATGTAATGAGTTTGCGTGTTTCTTAAATGAAAAAATTAAACGTATTAGACAGACCATCAGAAATACACAGTCTAACAATGATACTGTACCGTATCCACGACCACCAAGACTTAACTTGGTTATTATGTCGCAATTTAATACAATTGATCAAAAATCCCTAGAAGAAATAGTTGGACATCTTAAAGCTTCCACATGTTGTCTTGACACACTGCCATCAGACTTTTTTTAAACAATTTTTAACTCTATAACAATGGATATACAGCAAATAGTTAATAACTCTCT
Source organism: Esox masquinongy (assembly GCA_016801175.1). Classification (NCBI taxonomy): domain Eukaryota; kingdom Metazoa; phylum Chordata; class Actinopteri; order Esociformes; family Esocidae; genus Esox; species Esox masquinongy. The sequence goes on from JACXGI010002574.1 coordinate 53,486, forward strand.
GCAATCAGGTATTTTCCCAACGTCTCTAAAAACAGCTGCCATTAAGCCCTTATTAAAAAAGAGAACACTGGATGCATCTATACTGAACAACTATAGACCTGTATCAAATATCCCTTTTATAGCCAAGATCATTGAGAAGGTTGTCTTCAATCAACTCAGCAATTTTGTGAACTCAAGCGGTCTCTTAGACAAATTTCAGTCAGGCTTCCGACCTCAACACAGTACTGAAACGGCCCTGATAAGTTTTAAATGATATACGGCTGAATACTGATTCGGATAAAGTAACAGTTTTGGTTCTATTAGATCTCAGTGCAGAATTTGACACTGCAGATCATAGAACACTTCTAGATAGGCTGGAAAATTGGGTAGGACTCTCCGGGACAGTCCTTAATTGGTTCTGATCTATCTGGATGGCCGTAGTTACTATGTCACCATTGGTAATCATGAATCTGATAGGGTGGCGATGACGTGGAGTTCCCCAGGGATCGGTTCTCGGACCACTTCTGTTCAATCTCTATATGCTACCTCTGGGCCAAATTCTACAGAACAACAATATTAACTACAACAACATTAACATAGCTATGCTGATGATACTCAAATATTTATGGCTCTCGAACTGTATGACAACAGCTCAATAGACTCACTGTGTCATTGTGTATAGAGCACATAAATACCTGGATGAACCAAAATTGTTTACATTTAAACCAAGATAAAACAGAGGTTATTGTGTTTGGCAACAAAAATAGAAGAACTAGTATTAGTAAAGAGCTGGATTCTCGGGCCCTAAAAACCTGGGACCAAGTGCGTAATCTTGGTGTTCTGATTGACTCAGACCTCACATTTAACAGTTATATCAAAGCGGTCAACAAAACAGCATTCTACCATCTTAAAAATACAGCAAGAATTAAGGGCCTGGTGTCCCAAAAAGACCAAGAGAAGCTCATCCATGCTTTTATCTCTAGTAGGGTTGACTACTGTAATGGGCTCTTAACTGGACTCCCCAAAAATACTGTAAAACAGCTGCAGCTCGTTCAGAATGCTGCTGCTAGAATGTTAACCAGGACCAAGAGAACGGAGCACAGCACTCCGGTTCTTAAATCTTTGCACTGGCTTCCAGTCAGTCATAGAACAGATTTTACAGTGGCGCTTTTAGTGTATAAATCACTGAATGGTTTAGGCCCCGAATACATTTCCGAATATGTTTGAAGAATATAAACCGACCAGGGCCCTTAGATCCATGAACTCAGGTCAGCTAGTAGAGCCCAAAGTCCAAACTAAACATGGTCAAGTGGCGTTTAGCAGTTATGCTGCACACAAACCGGAATAAACTACCAAAAGATCTTAGACATGCCCCAAACGTATCAATTTTTAAATCCAGGTTAAAAACACTTCTCTTTTCACGTGCCTATGACTGAGCGCTTAAACTTAACCCCACTATTTAGTCTTATAGCTTTTATAGCTTCCTATGTTTTTATCACGTTTTATTCTATTTCTGTTTTCTTATTCTATGTTTTATTATTGTGCTGTTATTTTATGATTTATTTTATATTTCTCTCTTTGATTCATTTTGTTATTAAATTTATATTTTGCTATCTTTTACCAATCATTATGCAAGTTCTGGTGCTATCAGAGGAATAACCTCTGTGTAAATGTAACAATCTGCGGATGACGGATAATGCAAGTTCTTATGCTGCTGTTTAGACATCGATGTAGGATATTTTCTCACAAAAGGATTGACAAGTTTATCCAAGCGCTGGAGCGCGAGTGTTGAGATACCGGGTGGTACATTAAACAGTTATGGTAACTGTAATTCATTGAGGATGAATATAAAATGCATGTACAGACATGGCATAAATGTCCCCCTGGAGAGAGCCAAGTAAGACATTGATGCAAAGATTATCTCACAAAGGGACTCTCACAAGGGTTCATCGTAGCACTGGAATGCGAGGATTGAGATACCGGGGTGTTCAAGTTCATGCAGTCGCCCTGGAGACAGCTGAGCTAGAGAATTGTAACAATCTGACTGTTTTAATTCTATTGCATTTTTTATTTTTATTTTTCACTGTAAAGCACATTGAATTGCTTCTATGTATGAATTGTGCTATATAAATAAACTTGCTTGCTTGCTATATCATTGTGACAGTGCAAGTGCTGTGCGTGCATAAAAATGAGGCGGAAAGGAAAAGAAAAAGAAGCAATAACAGTTCAGTTCTGTATCTGTTATACTTTCAGAACAAGTGACAGCACCTCAATACTGAACAATAGTCATGAAGTGCAGTGGCAAACAAACATATAAATATACAACTAATGAGTGAGTGGGAACAGGTGTGTCCTTGGGGTGCGGTGAGGTGCTGCCATCATTCTCCAGCTGGTGGTTAGTACACCAGCGAGGTGGAATGCCAGAGAGGAAAGGAAGCTGCTGTGCTGCTGGGAGCAAACGTTACAATCATATGTAAAATTTTGAGATTGGAATTTTAATAGTACTTAGAAAAATAATATTTACGTATATTTATTTTAACGAAAAAATACGTATATGTAAAAAAAATGGGGGCAAAACAGTACGCGAATACTAAATTAATTACAGGTACTCGAATTTTCGACTATCTATGGGAATTCCTTCTATTAATATGCATCTGAATTCATTCTGAACCGTTTGGCATCCTTAAATGTGATGAGTATAACTTGCTTTATTGTTTGAACAGCTCTAGATGTTTACGATTCTATGTACCAGTTTGACATTGTCAATTTATTGTCAGCTGTACTTTCACACAGGTGCGGTTTATCGGGGCAACTGAGGACATGTCTGACGTGAGGAAGGACTCTAATGACAACTGTTTTTTTTTAGTTACCTATCCAAGTGGTCGCTCTGCTGAGAATACCTGATCTCCTGAGTACCTGATCAAATCAGCAGACCAGCAAAAAAGAGCCAAATGCTCGTATTGGGAGAAAACCATTCTGCTTGTCCACTGCCACCACACCCCTACCCTGAACAGCTGATTGCCCAAAATATTAATTTTTACATTGTAAACGGTCAGAGAGCATTGTATAAGCTTTTAAGATCACCTAATTGGGAACTTTCTTTTAGTGACTCTTCACAACTGCTTTGTAAGGCTTGGATTGACTCATTCCAAGGCATCTACCCAAAGCAGTGTCTGAAATGGGCACCTTCTTCAGGACCATAACCCGCCACTAATTTACTTATATCTGGAAGTACGGAGTCTATTGAAGCTTGAGCTAACATTCCAACAGGCTCAAAGACAACTATCTGAAAGCCTTTAGACTGCCTGTGCACACACAAACAGTACCTTTTTACGTCTCTTGATTTTACAGTATTTGCACATATTTAAATTTTGTATTTTCTTTATTATATGTAGAAGTGTATGAATGTATGCTTGTTATGTAAGTCATGTTCAGTAAAAATTTCACCACTATATGAATGGCTGATTTCTAACAGCTTGTTGCTGCGATCAGATGGAGAAGTATTAACGATTCTACTGAAAATCAATTGGAGAGCTTAGGGGCTCATTTTGGAATTGCAAGGAAAAGTTGATTTTCACTGTTACTGTTTGCTGAGAACAACTGAACAGTGAGTCGTAAAACTACACCATATAACGAACCGTCAAGATTGCAGGAGCATTTGGTAGTCAAACAAGACCTAGTTACTCCCTGACTAGGCCATGAGTAATATCGTGCAATTCTCTAGGGGTGGGAAAATTGGACAGGGCAAGACCTAGTAATTCCTGAGTCTGCACTAGCTGAGTTGTGTGTAGAAGCTTACAAGTAAGACCTAGAAATTCCCGTGTATAAGTGGTAGAATGAAGGACCCACATGGTAATAGTCTTTGTTAAGAAAGACATGCTGATAAATGTTAGCTAAGTAGGAATGGATCGGCCAGGTCAGTAGACACTGGAACGAGAGGCCATGCATTTATTATAGCAGACACCTCTGCCATCAGTGTGATGAGCACCTCGTTGGTCAACTTGGAGCCGAACTGGAATAACATAGAGTCCAGTATTTTCCTTGTTATGCCTATCCTCTCCCATGAGCCGCCCATATGAGAGGCATGAGGGGGATTGAACTTCCAGGTGCAGCCGTGTTCCAGGAGAAACTTTTACCTGTAACGTTGTTAATGTTGGAAGGAATTTTGAGCTCCTTACAGGCGCTGACGAAGTTGGTACCTCGGTCAGAACGAATGAGTTTGACTGGTCCTGTGATTGCTGGAAAATGTCTGAGTGCATTGACGAAGCTGAAGATGTCGAGAGATTCGATGACCTCGATGTGGACAGCTCTCACACTCAGGCAGGTAAATATCACGGCCCATCACTTGTTTTCAGCCACACCACCTCTTGTCCGTCTTGCAGACACTGTCCATGGACCAACTGTCTTGGATTGTGAGAGTTCGTTTTCTAGGCTTGCACTTGGACACTGATGCCGAGCTCCTGGACCACCAGGTATGGTTTCTTTCTTCTTGTGAAAGAGACGGACTCTGTGAATGAGATGAGCAATGGCATGGACCAACGACTTCCAACTGGCGAACTTAGTGAAGCACTGAGACCCAAATTGTCCACTTGACGTTAATTCGTTCAGTGTAGAGACCTGAGAACGAATGTCAGCGTCCATGGAAGGCTCTACGAGCTGAAAAGAGCTGCCTTCTGGAGGACTTTGTGTAGATTGATACATGAACTTGGGTCCACGAAACCAGTTGGTTTTCAAAAGGTGAGCAGCAGTGACTGACCTTGTGGCAACATCTGCTGGGTTTTCATCGGTAGGTACGTATCGCCACTGCTCTGGACGGGAGTACCTTCTAATCTGCTGCACCCCATTGCTCACGTAGACGTAGAATCGCCTGGCCTGATTATAAATGTACCCCAAAACCACTTTACTATCAGAGTAAAAGGTTGTGGCATCCAGACGCAAGTTAATCTCAGATGAGATGAGCTCCGCCATCTCAACCGCCAGAACTCGAATCTTGGGACTGGGTGTTCTGGGAATGGAGTAAGCTTAGCCTTACCCATGATGAAGCCTATGTGATTTGTCCCATCTGTGCTTGTCACTTTTAGGTAGGCAACTGCAGCTATTGTCTTAGTTGAAGCGTCGCAGAAGACGCACAGCTCTCTTTGTGGTGCCTCTGAGGGAGAGATCTCAGTATAAGTCCTTGGAATCTGGAGATTGCTCAGATCTGTCAATGAGTTTCGCCATGTAGTCCAGATTTCTTCCATCTCTTTAGGGAGGGAGAGTCCCAATCAACTTTTTTCCATGTAAGTTCTCTGAGGATTGCTTTGCCTTGGATGGTGACTGGGGCAATGAATCCAAGTGGATCATAGATACTGTTCACGGTTGATAACACTCCTCGACGAGTGAAAGGCTTGTCCTTCTCTACCACCTTGAAAGTGAAGGTGTCCGACCTGAGGTCCCAGTTGAGGCCCAGGCTGTGCTGGATGGGTAGTGTATCGGAACCAAGATCCAAATCTTTGAGGTCACTGGCATGGTCTTCAGATGGAAAGGCATCCTTGACTTCTCTCCTGTTTGAGGCAATATTGTGTAACCTCAGGTTTGAATCGGATAGAATGTCCTGTGTGCTCTTGAGCAGGGACACTGCATCCTCGACCGTAGACAGAGAAGTCAAGCCATCGTCAACACAGAAGTCACGGTTTACAAACTGCTTGACATCCAGGTCACCTTCTTGTGCGGACTGCTTGAGCCAGTAAATGGCCACTGCCAGAGAGGGACTGTTCCCAAAGACATGGACCCTCATGTAGTACTCAGTGATGTCTCTGGATGGATCATTTCCTTGGAACCACAGGAATCGTAAGAAATTGCGGTCCTCTTCTCTGACGAGGAAACAGTGGAACATCTGTTCGATGTCGGCTGTTATGGCCACGGCTTCTTTGCGGAATCGGATGAGGACGCCGAGGAGTGTTTTGTTGAGGTCTGGCCCAGTTAACAGAACATTGTTAAGTGACACCCCGTTGTGCTGGGTGCTGGAGTCAAACAGCACGCGGATGTTAGCATGTTTTTTGTGATGATATACTTACTGAGCAGGCGAGGCTTTTTATGAATACTTACTGAGCAGGCGAGGCTTTTTATGAATAAGACACTGCCTATTGGAATCCTCAGCTTTCCTGGTGTGCTCATTCGAGGCAGACACGTCTTTCTTATGTACTGCAACTTCTCTCTGTCTGATCGGTTTCCAATGAGCCTGGAAGGAGCTTCAGCTTGGCCTGAGAAGTTAAAACTTAGATCGTTAGTGATCCTAGCTTGTTGGCTGACAAAGTCCACGAAAACTTTAAAGGGGGGAAGGAGACTTGATGTTGTCGTTTGTAGCTTGATCCAACAGAGAGCCATTTTTCTTGCAGACCAAATGGTAACTTCTGAACTATGGGGTTGACGCCTTGGGCTGTATCTAAGTACGAGAGGCCTTGAAGATCTCCATCTGCTTTTGCGGCTCCTAGTTCCATAAGGAGGTTGATAGCTCACAAAGTTTTGGATAGTCCCTGTTTGAGATTTTTGGGAAGTTATCAATCCTTCGGAAGAGCGCACTTTCGATAACTTCGGGTGCGCCATAGCACTCGTTCAATCTGTCCCAGATCCTCCCAAGTGCTGGCTGGTTAATGTGGACAGCCCTTATTCGTGCAGCATGCTGGGCTGACTCTTTTCCCAACCACTTGACCAAAAGATACATTTTCTCGTTAGAGGACATATCTAGCCCCCTGACTGCATTCTGGAAGGACCTCTGCCAAGATTTATAGGTCTCTGGTTGGTCATTGAATTGAGTTAGACCCGCAGTGACCAACTCACGTCGTGCGAGATATCGGGCGAAGTCTGTCATGATTGGGTTGTCACAGTGAGGGTAGTGAAGCATGTGACTGGACAAGGAGGGATGTGGAGGACTGGAGAACCGTGCTTTGTATGTGTGATGGTTGCCTCTAATCTTTCAAGTGAGGAGGCAGATCTGGGGTAAACCTTGGCTGCTGAACGGGTATTCTGTCTGGCACTAGAGTGTGAAAGTTAGCATCGGCTAGGCTATTCTCTTCTTTGAGACATTGGGCGTGAATTGAGAATAAGGGAGCTGTCTCTGCATGGAGCATTGGTCTGCATTGGTCTCGTGTTGAGAAAGTGGATCCTCTTCTGGTGGCTCTTGTACACTACATAGATTCTTGGCTTGCTCAGCTACATATTCTCTGGTGCTCTGTAAACAGTCAAGAGGGGTTGCTCCAAGTCTGAGCTCACTGACGCTTCTTTCGCTGCCATAAACAACTGCTTGAAGAGCCTCTGCTTAAGCCACAGCAGCAGCCGTTACTTTCTGCATCGCCAACATATCCATTTTTGCTTTCAACTTTGCTTTCTCTAGTCTAATTTTTAGTTCTTCTTGTGCGAAGGACAGGTGTGTCTTAGCTGCCTCTGCTTTGGCATGTGCTATGGCAGCGGCGGCCTCAGTCGAAGAGGTTCCTGAGCATTTGAAGAACTTGAGACGTATGATCTAGTTTTGATGGTGGACTTCTTGTCCTCCATTATGGGAATCCAGGATATATTGAGTTATCCTTCCTGTTTCCAAAGCCTTCCTTTCACTGTGCTGTCCTCCACACAGGCTAAGTGCTTTGACAGTCAGATAAACGCCTTTCATACACTAAAACTCTTTAGACAGTTGTTCATTTTGTCCGCAGGTTTATTAGCTAAAAAAAGGGTGAAACTGAAAAGCATAGAGAAAAGAGATGAATTTCTTTAAATATCATACACTTAATAAGTTCAAGCATATGTAAATATGACAATGGAGCAATTTCCTCTCCAGCTAACAGACTTGAACAACACAAGCTAGATTGGCTAACATTTATCAGCACAGGGGATATAATAAGCAACAGTATATTTAAACAAAATCCTAATAATCCTGTACGTATGTAGATAAAGGCAGATTAATTTAATACATACGGAAGATGCTTCCACAGGCACAAGGATTCTTTGGATGGAAATGGATAGTAGCAGGGGCTTCTTCAAGAGACTGAACAGTAACATACACTGATGCTACTAACATACACTTCCTGTGAAAGTCATGTGACCAAAACTTAAGCTAGAATGAAATACACCACACTTACACTAGGTGGTGCTAAACTAAGGAAAGTATAACAGCTGAAACAGAACAATCCTTTAATAAAAATGTTATGTAGTTGCCGGAAACCCTCTGCATGTCTTTGCTGTTTAGAACTGATGAACGTGGCTACTTTAAAGGGGTCTTTATCCACAAAGATGAGGATGTGGCCAATGTTATGCACTACGTGGACACAAAACCACAACACATGTATTATTGCTTAAAATTGTATGTGTTTGTTTGTGCTTTCAGTGTGAACTCATTTACCTACATTTATGATAATCACAAATCCTCCCAAAAAGATGTAAACAATCTAAGTATCTGGGAAATAAGAAGTAATGGAAAATTTTGATTTTAGTCTGGTTTTGAATTCAGGCCAATTATGGTTAGATATTGTTAGAAATCAGCCGTTTCGTATAGTGGTTGAAATAATGATCGCGTACCCGGTCGTCAAGGGAGAGAGTAATTCAACTATTTATTGCAGCCTTCGACAGTCTATTGTTCATGAGGTTACAGACTCATTCCTCGGTCTTACAAACCCGTTCTCATCTCAAAGAACTTCCGGTTGTCCTCTACTTTATAGACAATGCAACCTGGAATGCCCATCACAGTACTGTAAGCCCATTGGCTAATTAATGTCGCGCTTTGACTGAATGTGACTTCCTGTGTACGGCTAAACAGATGTTCTGTTGTAAACTAAACATACACTTCAACAATATGGTATTAGTGTTGTGCAGCATGTAGAAGGAATATGTCCTTACACAGTGTATTGCAATGTAAGTTTATTCATACAGCTTATCACATTACTGTAGTAAAATGTACTATGTAAGCTCTCACTATTGCAAGTTACTCTGGATAGAGAATCTGATAAATTACCTAAATATTAATGAATACACATGATGTGGTACAGGTGTCTGGGAAGGGGATGTGTGGAGCTTCAGCATGGACTGCTGCCAGGGAGTGCTCAAATGAATCCAGCAGCAAGCTTGATGAGGAGGGACTGGAACTAGCAGTATGACAACATGGAGTTCTTGGTGCAAGCAAGCAAGTTTATTTACATAGCACAATTCATACATAGAAGCAATTCAATGTGCTTTACAAAGAAAAAGAAAAAATATAAAAATACAATAGCATAAAAACAAATACTCAAATGAAAACTTCAAAACAACATCATAATAATAAAAATAGAATAAGAAAATATAAAAAGAATAAAAACAGGATAAAAACATAGGAAGCTATAAAAGCTGTAAGGCTAAACAGTGCGGTTAAGTTTAAGTGCTCAGTCATAGGCACGTGAAAAGAGAAGTGTTTTTAACCTGGATATAAAAATGGATACGTTTGGGGCATAACTAAGATCTTCTGGTAGTTTATTCCAGTTGTGTACAGCATAACTGCTAAATGCAGCTTCTCCATATTTAGTTTGGACTCTGGCCTCTACTAGTTGACCTGTGTTCATGGATCTAAGAGCCCTGCCCGGTTTATATTCTTCAAACATATCAGAAATGTATTCGGGTCCTAAACCATTCAGAGATTTATGAACTAAAAGCACCACTTTAAAATCTATTCTGTAACTGACTGGAAGCCAATGCAAACATTTAATAACCGCAGTGATGTGCTCTGTTCTCTTAGTCCTGGTTAACATTCCAGCAGCAGCATTCTGAATGAGCTGCAGCTGTTTTACAGTCTTCTTGGGGAGTCCAGTTAAGAGCCCATTATAGTAGTCAACCCTACTGGAGATTAAAGCATGCATGAGCTTCTCTTGGTCTTTTTGGGACACCAAGCCTTTGATTCTGGCTATATTTTTAAGATGTTAGAATGCTGTTTTGGTGACCGCTTTGATATGACTGTTAAATGTGAGAACACCGAGATTACGCACTTGATCCCTGGTTTTAAGGGCCCGAGAATCCAGCTCTTTACTAATACTAGTTCTTTTATTTTTGTTGCCAAAAACAATAATCTCCGTTTTATCTTGGTTTAATTGTAGACAATTTTGGTTCATCCAGGTATTTATGTGCTCTATACAATGACACAGAGAGTCTATTGAGCTGTTGTCATGCGGTTCGAGAGCCATATGTATTTGAGTATCATCGGCATAGCTGTGGTAGTTAATGTTGTTGTTCTGTAGAATTTGGCCCAGAGGTAGAGATTGAACAGAAGCGGTCTGAGAACTGATCCCTGGGGAACTCCGCATGTCATCGCCACCCTATCAGATTCATGATTACCAATGGTGACAAAGTAACTCCGGCCATCTAGATAAGATCTGAACCAATCAAGGATTGTCCCAGAGAGTCCTACCCAATTTTCCAGCCTACCTATAAGTGTTCTATGATCTACAAATGCTGCACTGAGATCTAATAGAACCAGAACTGTTATTTTATCTGAATCAGTATTCAGTCGTATATTATTTAAAACTTTAATCAGGGCCGTTTCAGTACTGTAGTGAGGTCGGAAGCCTGACTGAAATTTGTCTAAGAGACCGCTTGAGTTCACAAAATTGCTGAGTTGATTGAAGACAACCTTCTCAATGATCTTGGCTATAAAAGGGATATTCGATACTGGTCTATAGTTTTTCATTATAGATGCATCCAGTTTTCTCTTTTTTAATAGGGGCTTAATGGCAGCTGTTTTTTGAGACGTTGGGAAAATGCCTGATTGCAGAGAGCTATTAACTATTTGCTGTAGGTCCATTGTTAAAGAGTTAAAAATTGTTTTTAAAAAGTCTGATGGCAGTGTGTCGAGACAACATGTGGAAGCTTTAAGATGTCGAACTGTTTCTTCTAGGGATTTTTGATCAATTGTATTAAATTGCGACATAATAACCAAGTTATGTCTTGGTGGTCGTGGTGACGGTACAGTGTCCTTGTTAGACTGTGCAGTTCTGATGGTCCGTCTAATACTTATAATTTTTTCACTAAAGAAACATGCAAATTCATTACATTTCACTGTAGACATGAGTTCTGATGCTATCTGCATTATTGGGTTTGTAAGCTTGTCGACCATGACAAATAGAGTGCGGGTATTGTTGATATTCTTGTTCATTCCCGATAAATGTTGCTGTCTGGCCCTGCGTAACTCATTGTTGAAGCTACCAAGGCTTTGTTTATAGATGTCATAGTGAATTTGAAGTTTTCCTCCACTTACGTTCTGCTTTCCTACATTCTCTTTTCAGGGCGCTTACCATCATGGTGGTTCTCCATGGTGTTTTCTGTTTGCTCATAGTTTTCTTTACCTTTACCGGTGCAAAACGATACATGACATTACACATTTTGGCATTAAAATTATCCAGGAGTACATCAACTGAGTCAGCACTTATTGTTGGAGAGATAGCTATGGCTTCCATAAACTGAGCATTGGTACTCTCATTAATGTACCTTTTCTTAACAGAAACAGTTTACTGGAACATTCGGGGTGATAAATGATTCAAAAAAGACACAGAAATGATCAGACAGGGCCAAGTCTTTAACCATGACAGAGGAAATATCGAGACCTTTAGAGATAACCAGATCTAGAATGTGGCCTCGAGTGTGTGTACGCTCTTTCACATGTTGAGTGAGATCGAAAGTGTCAAGTAGTGCAAAAAGTTCTTTGGCATTATTGTCCGTACTATTATCTATGTGGATGTTAAAATCCCCTGTAATAATAAACAAGTTATAATCAACTGATATAACAGAGATTAGTTCAGCAAAATCATCAATAAAATTTGCAGAATATAGTGGAGTTCTGTAAATGGTTATAAATAAAATTTTTGGGGTACCCTTCAATGTAAAACAGAGGTATTCAAAAGAAATAAAATTACCAAGTGTATTTTCTTTGCACTGGAATGTATCTTTGAATAGGGCAGCCACTCCTCCTCCTGCCCTACCATTTCGACACATATTCATATAGCCAAATTTTTCAGGTGCTGTCTCGTTAAGAACAGTAGCACTACAATCTTCTGTTAGCCACGTTTCAGTGAGAAACATAAAATCTAGATTGTAGGATATTATAATGTCATTTACCAAGAATGATTTGTTGGCGAGAGATCTGATATTAAGTAAAGCCAGTTTAATAGATATAATAGGGGTTCCTGGACTAGTAGGTTGACGTGTTACAGTTAACAGATTAGACAAGTTTACTTTATAAGTTGCATGCACACGATTCCTTCTATTTCTAAACAACACAGGACTAGAGATACTGCGTCCTAGCTTGTACTCAAAACAGTCGGCATTGCTATTTTCACAATAGCAGGGACCCGAAGCACATCACCGAGTATATGCTGTGCTCTGTGGAAATAAAGGACAAGGTTGTTGACAATGTGGCAGTTGTCTAAGCAATCGTTTTAAACGGGGGGGAGGAGTGGGACATAGGGAAAGATGAGCTCTGCTCTCTTTGGTTAGAACTAGCTTAGAACTAGCAGGTGCATTGAACATTTACAGGGATGAGATCTACAATATGCATACCCACTTTTCCTCTAGCACAGGCTAGCCTCCAAGTCAGCTGAAAACATTACATTTCAGTGTTATGATGTGGCATGCAAGTATTTCTCCTATGTCCAGAAGGTGGCCCAAAAGTGCCCAGAGCTACAGGACCTTCTAAACATGCGGCCCTTTTTTTCCGACCTACATGCCAAAGCACATCAGTAGAAATGTGAGGTAAGCTGCAGCAGTAATAGTAGTTGTTATATTTAAAAGTGCACATGGTTTAATTTACCTCTAACGTGGAGCAGGTCAATAGCTTCCCTGTCCAGAATGGCAATAACCACCAAGTACAAAGTCTTTGGTCGTCTTGCATGAACCGCATGTTTGAAATCTCCCCAGAGTGGCTCGATGATATTAACGTCAGGAGAATGTGATGGCCACTCTAGAACCTTCATTTTTTCTCCTGTAACCACTGGAGGGTCAACTTGGCCTTGTGCTTAGTGTCATTGTTGTGCTGGAAAATCCAAGAGCGTACCATGGGCAGCTTTCATGCAGAAGAATGCAAATTGTCTGCCAGTATTTTCTGAAAACATCCTGCATTCATCTTGCCATCAATTTTCACAAGATTACCTGTGCCTTTAGAGCTCACACACCCCCAAAACATGAGTGAGCCACCACCATGCTTCACAGTGGGGATAGTATTCTGTTCACTATAGGCCTTGTTGACCCCTCTCCAAACATAACGCTTATGGTTGTGACCATAAAGCTCTATTTTGGTCTCGTCACTCCAAATTACAGTGTGCCAAAAGCTGTGAGGTGTGTCAAGGTGTTGTCGGGGCATATTGTAACCGGGCTTTTTTGTGGCATTGACGCAGTAAAGGCTTCTTTCTGGCAACTTGACCATGCAGCTCATTTTTGTTCGAGTATCGTCATATTGTGCTCCTTGAAACAACCACACCGTCTTTTTCCAGAGCAGCCTGTATTTCTCCTGAGGTTACCTGTGGGTTTTTCTTTGTATCCCGAACAATTCTTCTGGCAGTTTTGGCTGAAATCTGTCTTGGTCTACGTGACCTTGGCTTGGTATCAAGAGATCCCCAAATTTTCCACTTCTTAATAAATGGATATAGATTTTGGATATCTTTTTATATCTTTTTCCATCTTTATAAAGTTCCATTACCTTGTTACGCAGGTCTTGTGACAGTTCTTTTCTGCACTACATGGCTCAGTATCTAGCCTGCTCAGTGCATCCACGTGAGAGCTAACAAACTCATTGACTATTTATACACAGACACTAATTGCTATATAAAACACAGGTGTAGGAGATTCACCTTTAATTGCCATTTTCACCTTGTGTGTCTGTAACAAGGCCAAACATTCAAGGGTATGTAAACTTTTGATCAGGGCCATTTGGTTGATTTCCGTTATCATTATGATTTAAAAATGAGACAAATAACTATGTTATAATAAATGGCTTCATATGATCACTATCCTTAAATAAAATAGTTTTTTTTGCATGATCAGTCATATTTTCAAAATCCATGCCACAATTTCACAATTTCTGCCAGGGTATGCAAACTTATGAGCACAACTGTACATTAATAATGAATTAAACTTTGAATAATAATTGCAAACTTGGGGATATAAAAACAAATACATAATTCAAGTAAGATTGTTTGCATGGCTTTCCACTTAACTGTACATACCTCTGCTTTAATGGCAGTAAGGGCAATGGTGTTTTTGTCCACCTTGTGCCTCCTGCAGCATTTATTTATGCTCCTAGTTTTCTTGAAGTCTTTCAGAAGTTTCGTGTAACTGTGTAAAACATCCTCAGGATTTCTTACTACAACACGACAAAAGGTATGCTTGAGCTCATGTTATTCATTGGTTAAACATCTACTGTGCATAATATACATAATCTATAGCATGTATGTAATCTCCAGTCCTGCAGTATACCTGGCATTAGCCCAGGATTGTAGCCCAGTTGTGTACCCTAGGTGTGTAGCCCAGGAAAATACAATTTACTCAACTATTAAATGGCTTAATTAGCAGTTCACATGAATCAATTGTTCTTTAATGGTAAGGTTAACAAAAATATTCCAAGTCCGAGTATTCCTCAGTATTCAAAAAGAAATGGTGTGTGAGTTTGTAAAATACAAATTAGCTTCACATTATTTGCCTTGAATGGGTATTTAGAGGAATATTTCTCATAGCAGTAGGAGCACTGCCAGAACCCTAAAAAATGACCTCCAGTGGGCTACTGGTGTGCATGTTTCTGACCTCCATGAGGGCGGCATGAGGGCCCGACGTCCTCTAGTGGGACCTGTGCTCAAAGCCCACTGAGCAATGTGCAGCTCGATTGGCATTCGTCAGAGAACACCAGCATTGGCAGGTCTGCCATTGGCGCCCTGTTCTCTTCACAGATGAGAGCAGGTTCACACTGAGCACGTGACAGACATGAAAGAGTCTGGAGGTGCCGTGGTCAACGTTATGCTTCGTCAGACCTCACGCAGGAGCAGTGGGCCCTGGGTTCCTCCTGGTGCAGGACCATGACTGGCCTCATGTGGCCAGAGTGTGTAGGCAGTTCCTTGATGACAAAGGCATTGAAGCCATTGACTGGCCCTCACGTTCCCCAGACCTGAATCAAATTGAGAACCTCTGGGACATTATGTATCGGTGCATCCAACGCTGCCAGGTAGCCCCACAGACTGTCCAGGAGCTCACTGATACCCTGATCCAGGTCTGGGAGGAGTCTCATCAGGAGTATTCCCAGATGTTGTCAGGAGCGCATACAGGCATGTGGGGGCCATACACACTACACACTGAGTCACATTATGAGTTGCCGTGATGAAATTCACGCAAGTTGGAACAGCCTGTGATTTCAATTGTTTACTTTGATTTTCAGTGTGAGTTTGAATCCAGCTGTGAATAGTTTGGTGATTTTGGTTTCCATTGAATGTTGTTACGTTATTTTGTTCTCAACAAATTACAAAATGTACAATAAAGATTTTGATCTTTAATATATTTTCTTCATCAAGACCCGATGTGTGATTTAAGTGTTCCCTTCATTTTTTTTGAAACATGTACATTTCCACTTCACCCAGCTGCTATTCAGTTTAATATCCAAGTTTAAGTATGAATGGGCTGTGTGTGACTTTTTTCACCCCTTTTTTCAGTCTTTTCTGGAATAAAACTCTTGTCTCTTCCATGCAGTTCAGCTCAGACAATAAAAAGGGAGAGGCTATGCAGTCACCAGTAATAGCCCAGCTGACTGTGAAGCACACCACCAGGCTACTGAGGCACTCCTTATAAAAGAAAATGACTTCATAATAGTAGGGGTGTTCTGGGTTTATAGAATGATATGATAATCCTCTTTTCACACAATGGTGATAATCATCATTATTATAGTAGGGGAGTAAGGGGTGAGCAAACCTTTTGGAACGGAGACTTTGCTGTATAATCCTCCTGCCTTGAAAGGTTAAATATGGATTTGAATATTATGATCCCGCATCGCTCATGTTGTATAATACAGTATTTCAACTCCAATGTTCACACTACGTTTCTTTTTCCTTTATTAGGCAATATTTGACTGACAATGACATTTAATCAGATGAGTTAATTGGCAGTATAATACTAATTAGCGGTGAAACGGTACGTTTATTCATGTTGAACCGTTCAGTACAGGGTCCATGGTGCATGGTTCGGTACGCACTGTGAACCGAACATTACATGAATCATATACTCTAGCTAGGAAAATATATAATATTGTAAAAAATATTATTGCATAAACCAATGAGGTATAAATTAATGTGAGAAACATATCCACATAATAACAGAGTTGTCTTTAAAAAAAAAGTAGTTTAGTCTCATAGTTGTATGCAGCTCCACTGAGAACAGAGCTGAGAGACCGTCGTAGCAGCAGTTAGCTTAGGTATTAGCAGTTAGCTAAATGCAAAGGAGCAACATGGCAAACATTGGCGAGCCAGAACTAGAAAACGCCCCAGTATCGTTCAGGTCTGCCGTCTGGGTACATTTCCCTGTCTGGGTAGGTTTCCCTGTAAACTATAACGGGGATTGCCAATGAGTGGTGGATAACACCCGTAATACATTCAGGCTCTTTTAATTGAGCATAGCCTATTTGTGTGGCAATACGCGTTACATGACTGCTCATTTATTTATTGTTATACATGGAAAATAGAAAATACATTTTGTCAGGTAAATTTTTTTTTTCTTCTTTCGAAGTAACGCGTTTCCAGTGATCCTATTTTGTGTAATGCACTGCTTTGTCACTTAATTTTGATATACCCTGCTGGACGATGCACTGTTGTTGAAGTTCTGTTTTAAATGACTATTTTATTTCATGTTATAACACTGCTGTTTTTTGTTGTCCGTTTGTTTCCATATGCTCCTGGGAATTCAAGCTACCCATCTTTACTATGATAATGAATAGAATCTAAATACAAATTACATATTTCTCATGCAATTATTTTGTTGATATATCCAAACCATACAGAACCATGACACCACTGTACCGTATCGTACCTATCCATGAGTTTTGTGAACCATTTTACCCCTAGTACTAATGCATCTTCTTTATAATTTCCTTTGTGTTGCTGGTAGTCATATAGTAAGATAGGACATCTTTTGGCCAAAATAAGTTTTAGAATGGACATTGCCATTGGTGGCTTTCCCCATTTTAGTGTTGTCAACTGGATGGGACTTTGTTTAATTGCGCTTCGTTGGCTGATCCTTGCTGATGATCTGATTGGAGTCAGGATCACATCACTGATGACTCAGGGAAAGTCAGCTATCAGCCAATGAAGTTGGAAGTCCTGGCACCCAGGTGACTACATTAAAATGGCAGGAGCCCTCTGTAGTGTTGATAGTGAACTGGGAGACACATTTAAGCTTCAAGTGGAAGCTGGTTCCACCATTGAGGTGCCAGGACAGACAGAAGCTTGGCTGGAGTGAGCAGGAGCTGTCGTCACGTAGATGTGGGACAGTCCAGAGGTCAGCTGTCAACACAAAAGTCACCACCTTGGTTTGCGGGTAACAATAGGGTGTTGTACAAGGTTCCACAAAACGTGGAGCTGTCAATCATGACAGATTTCCCCCTTGAGGGATAGCAGCTACATCTTCTTGGTGTTGAGTGAGACAGAGGAGAGCGGTCAAGGTTGAGTCTTGAAGCCTGACCAGTTATGGTCAAGGAGATTTTTTTTGGGAGAAAAAACAGAAGAGTTTGTCATATACAGAAGGCTCAAGTGTTTCAGTAAGGAAAAACAGAAAAGATACAGGCCTGATTCCTTTGCTTCAAAATGGTCAGAGCAGAAAGGAACACTGCATGAAGAGGCCTGTTTCAGTGTCCATACAAGTAAACATCTTTGTAATGATGAGAAGTAAAAAACCAGTACAGAGAAGTCGCAATATAAAAAGACTTTAAGCAGTCGTTAGAAGTCAGCTCTTGACATTTCTGAAAATTCCTCGATGTTTGCACATGCAAATTAGCTCTAAACACTTGTCTTTTGTTCTCATTTTAATTTCAACAGTTACACTTAGCAGGCAACTTAAAGTAAAAAAGCAGTATACTTAAAGGACCCACTTATATAAAAGTATTGTATACTTATAATAAATAAATATGTACTTATAAAATATATATGTATATAATACTGTACTAAAGTGTACTGAAATCCTATTTCCAATCATGTATTATAAGTATACTTACTTATGAAATAAGTGTGTCCACCCCTGTGGAAATGCCAGGTTTTTGTGATGTAAAAGAATGAGATAAAGATAAATCATGTCAGAACTTTTTCCACTTTTAATGTGACCTATAATGTGAACAATTCATTTGAAAAACAAACTGAAATCTTCGAGGGGGAAAAATGAAAAATAAAAACCTTACAATAACCTGGTTGCATAAGTGTGCACACCCTCTTATAACTGGGGATGTGGCTGTTTTCAGAATTAACCAGTCACATTCAAACTCATGTTAAATAGAAGTCATTACACACCTGCCATCATTTAAAGTGACTCTGATTAATCACAAATAAAGTTCAGCTGTTCTAGTAGGATTTTCCTGACATTTTCTTAGTTGCATCTCAGAGCAAAAGCCATGGTCCGCAGAGAGCTTCCAAAGCATCAGAGGGATCTCATTGTT